>PVIA01007391.1:0-83928 GCA_004024845.1 Tonatia bakeri | reverse complement strand
TTGGGGAAGTTTTCCTTTAATATCTGTTTAAATAAGTTCTCAATTTGTTGCTTTTCCTCTTCCCCTTCTGGTACCCCTATAATTTGGATGTTGGAACGTTTAAAGGTGTCCTGGAGGTCCCTAAGCCTCTCCTCAGTTTTTTGAATTCTTGTTTCTTCATTCTTTTCTGTTTGGTTGTTCCTTTCTTCCTTCTGGTCCATTCCATTGATTTGAGTCCCAGTTTTCTTCCCCTCACTATTATTTCCCTGTGTGTTTTCCTTCATTTCTCTTATTGTAGCCTGCATTTGTTCATCTAATTTATGTCCAAAGTCAACCAATTCTGTGAGCTTCCTGATCACCAGTGCTTTGAACTGTGCAACTGGTAATTCGGCTATCTCTTGGTCACTTAAAAAAATTGGTTCTGGGGCTTTCAAATCTGTTTGAGCCATCTTTTTTATTTTCCTTTGGTTTGGTTGCGGCTGTTTCCTAAGGGCAGCAGAGCCTTAGGTGTTCACCAGGGCAGGGCACCCCAGTCGCTGGGTTGTGACGTTTTATGTGGGGGCGGGGTCTGAGAGGGAACAATGGCACCTGCTCCGCTCTCTCTAGGACTTCTGTCCCCTCCACTGCCTCCCACCA
The DNA here is from genome assembly GCA_004024845.1 of Tonatia bakeri. NCBI lineage: Eukaryota > Metazoa > Chordata > Mammalia > Chiroptera > Phyllostomidae > Tonatia > Tonatia bakeri. The sequence continues at coordinate 83,313 of PVIA01007391.1, read as the reverse complement.
GCAAATTGGGCCCTTCTGGTGCTGGCTCTCGGGCGGTGGGCTTGTGCACTTTCTCGGACTCTGTGGGCTTCCCCGAGAAGTCTCCTGTGAGGCTGAGAGAGTCTCCCGGCCTCAATTCCCAAACGGGGCTCTTAAGCTTTGAAACGCGGCAGCATTGCCCGTTTTCGTTTAGTTTGTGTGCAAACCTGTGGCTGGCTGTGGACAGCCAGCTGCCTTGCGCCCCTCACTGGGTCTGCTAGTTGCCTCCCGCGCCCAGGGTCCGCCACCGGTCGGTCCGCTGCCGTCTGCGCCCTGCGCGCGCGCGCCTGCCAGCCAGTGTTTCTTCCCGCCGGGACCCCTCGAACCCTCTCTGCAGGCCTCCAACTCCGCCGCTCCTTACCAGTCTGGATGTACTGGAGCCCGACTTCTGTTCAATTAATTTCTCTCTGTTCTGGTTGTTTATTGTTTCTCAATTTTTATTGTCTTTAGTTTTGGTTGCGCGAGGAAGCACAGTGCAACTGCCTATGCCTCCATCTTGGCCGGAACTCCCAACATTTTTTTTACATGGAGATTTTTTCCCCTAGAAATCCCAGTGTGCAAAATGGGTAAAAGTTGATCTGAACTGGTCTCTCCAGTGCTTCCCCAGAAAAGAACCCCCTTTTGAAAAATACTGGACCAACTAAATTCCCAGTTTTCTGCCAGCTCCATCATTCCAGGGTTGTATGACAAGACCCACTGTAAATTCCCCCAGTTCTATGATTCTGTTTATTGAAATCCATTGGTGCAACGTATTTCATTAATTTTTTACAAGAAAACAATTCATGTTCCCTTGAATTTGTAAAAAAATATGTGGAGTAAAGCTGACCTTCATTAAACACTCGCTACATGTCAGGCGCTGTGCGGAATCCATCCTCCCACAGCATCTATATTCAATCCTGTCCCCCAGCTCCGTGAAGGCAGAGACGTCGTCCAGTCCACCACTGTATTTCCAGAAGCTAGAATAGTTCCAGGACATAGGGAGCATTTCAATAAACATTTTACAAATGAATGAACAAAGGAAAAGTCTGTTCTCATTCCCATTTTACAGATGAGAAAACTGGGGCTTAGAGCTGCTAAGTAACTTGCCTGGAGATATACGAGTTAAAGGCAGAACTGAGATTTGAAATTAGTCGCTCTGGGCTCCAAGCCACAGATGCCATTCCTCGTTGGTGAGACCAGCAAGCAGGAAACTGGAAAGGGAGGTAGCAGTGGTGAGTGTCTCCCATGTAATGAACACAGTCCCGGGAACTTTTGCTTCCCCGATCGACTGCCCTGCAAGGTAGCCATCGTCACCCCTGTTTGTAGACACGGTACATATGGCTCAGAGAGGCTGAACACCGTGCCTAGTGTTGTCTAGCTAGAACAATAGACTTATCTGGGATTGCAGCCCAGGTCTTTCCCACTCCAAAGCATTCTTGTGCAAGACCAAATGTTTTCAACCACATGCACCAAAGTCTGGGTCCTGGAAAATATTCTGCTACTGGTGGGTGCAGGTCAGTACGACTGGTGAGGCTTTGCTGCCCCCTTCTCCTGCCTATTTCCTATAGCTTTATGTGCACGATACCACTGTGCCTTGAGCTGCAGAGTCCGGCAGGCTGAGGAAGTGCAAGTCTAAACTTCCAAGATGTAGCAAACAGCAAGCATTGGTGGTGAGGGATGGTAAACCTTGGAACCACAGCCCCGCCCTCCTCTGTAGACCCATTGACATCACATGTCTCAGGCCAGGTCTGAAGTTGGGCAGATGACATCACCAGAGTCTCCTAAAGGCCCCATCACTCACATCCACTTGTCATATATTATTAAGCAGATCGGTAATACATGAAACATTTTCTACTGAACATCCATTCCTTTCTTTTCGTGACCAGGGAAAGAAAAATAGAGTGAGGATGACTTTTTCCAGCTTCTCATTTTCATTGCCCTTCTTTGAAGAATAACCTTTTCTTGAATTATCCCCAAAAATGGCCATTTAGGCTCTGACTTCATTAATAAGGAGAAAGCCACAGTTTAATGATGATCATTTAACTAATGCATATTCTGTGAAGACAAGGAAATGGATGTCCCCTCATCTTTTCTTCTCGAGCCCGCAGAGGGGCTACAGTTACATCTTCTTGTCTCTCCTGTGTTCCCCACACTATTTTTTGAAACTCTGGGATTGCATCAATTATGTTAGAAGCGTTCTACCTTATCACCTCCTGTGGAGATAATGAAAGTTCTCCTAAGAAGCTGACATCTTCATAGTCTGAGTCTGAATCTAATTGAGACCTGCAGTCTCAAGGATGAGGAGGAATTGTCTGGGTGAAGGGTTGTGTCAGGCAGAGGGAACAGAGGCCCAGTGGCTTAGGGCTTGTGAGGAATTGAAAGAGACTGGGGAGGAGAGAGCCTCGCTGAGGCAGCATGCGGGATTCAAGAGCAGACATCCAACAAATGCGGAGCTTTTGGGCTTAGCTCTGGGTGTAAGCCGGCTTCATGGGCACATGGTCTGTGCAGTCGCCTAGCGCCCCAGGTGCAGAAGGGCCCCCTTCCTGGTTTGATGCTCTGTTCTCGCGATCATGGCATTAATGAAGCTTTTAGAACAAGGGGCTTTGCATTTGTATCTCGCACAGGGTCCCCCAAACTTTGTAGCCTGTCCTGCTTGGGAGTGAAATCCAGCCCTGTCACTTACTAGCGAGGTGGTGTAGGAAAATCCATTGGCCTTTCTGAGACTTAGTTTCTGCTTCATGGAGAGTGTAATCCCTGCTTCAAATGCACTGTCACGGGGATTAAATGAGATGACAGATCACTGGCGCACTGTGTGGTTATTGGTGCCCAGTAGGTACTTACTAAGTATTCTCTTCTCCGTAGCGAAGAGGGCGCATCAGAGTCACCTGGGGGATTTGTTATTCAAAATACATTTGCCTGCGTTCCACCCTGGAAGGTTCTGACTCACAGGCGTGGGCTGGGGAGGGCAGTGGTTGTGACAGGGTCCCCAAGTGATGCTGACGTGCACCTGAGCTTGAGAAAGGGAGCCTGGGGTTTGCACAGATCTCACCGGGATACAGCTTCCTAACAGAGGAGAGTGAAAGGGGGAGGAGTTGATGGTCCACTGCTAATCCTTCACATAATAGAAAACCTGTTTATGAAGAAAGGGGTCGCCACCTACGGCACTTCAAAGACAGTGATGGTGTTGAAATGCATGGTGGGAACTCATCCCGTTGTGGACGCTCCTATGAAATGCCCTGCTTGCTGCCCACTTGGCCTGACCAGTACACCCAGAGGGAGGGGGGCTGTGGACGAGAGAGGCCGGGGTCAAGGCCCAGGATAGGGGCCACGCCTGAATGTATTTCCATGTTCCTGACCCTAACACCCCCCCAACTCCTGCAAAGAAGTCACAGCTAGAGGGAGTAATTCTGAAACATGTTTGTCCTGTGCAGATTCTAGGCTTTGACATCCTTCTAATGAAAAATCTGAAGCCTATCCTACTTGAAGTTAACGCGAATCCCAGCATGAGAATCGAACATGAACAAGAAGTAAGTTTTTCTTAGCATCTCATTGAACGTGTTTCCATACAACTGGATGTTTCCATTGTCATGTTACTCACTTGGCTGAACAAGGTTCGGCGTTCCCAAATGTGCAGAGTTCTGTTCGAGTCTGAGTAACTCGTTTTGTTGCACTCTGAACGTAGTCTATTAGTATAAGACCTATCTGACCTGTGGTGGTTTCCCAGCATGCCGTTCTTCTAGTGTGTAAGATCTGTAAGTGCAGCAGCCGAGCCTCCCTGTCAGCCTCGACGTGAACTAATTAGCCTCAGGAGAGGAACTAATTGAAATCATATGAATATGATTTAGCCATGTCGACATGCTTGAATCACTAAGATAGTGTATTTAACAGTGGTTATATTTTCCCCCCTGAAAATAATGCATAAAAAAGACTGGAAGGAAATGCACCAAATACTAATAATGGGTTTTAGGGGGATTCTGTGGATTCTTTTAATTTGTTTTACCCTTTTCTATATTTCCAAGTTGTCTACAATGAGCATGTACAATTTCAGTGATCAGAGAAACAGTACTGTTTTCCTCTTCATGTACCTTGTTAATTTGCGAAAGGACACTGACGTGTAAGGTGGGTATATACAGGGAGACTTTAAAAGGTTCTCGCCTAGATTAACATAAGCAAACGCTAACAGTAGCACCACTGCCTCCGACAGTCACTTGGCACTGAACCCCTGAGTCTCCCCACGGTAACACGGAATTCTTGCCTGTTCAAGCTCTCCCCAGGGGTGTTTGAAAACGTCCCCAGCCTTGTCGACGAGGAAGTGAAGGTGGCCGTGATCAGAGACACCCTGCGCCTCATGGACCCGCTGAAGAAGAAAAGAGAGACCCAGTAAGTATTTTCTGGACCATCTATTTCTGTCAGCTCTGCTTCCCAGATCCTACGCCAGTGAGTTAAGTTCTTGGAACGTGTTAACAGCATGAGGGAGAGTTACATGTGAAGCAGTCTCATGGAGCATATTTTCATTTGTGAATATCAGCCTCCAAATACAGTGTGATTCAGCCAGGAAACGGAGGCTTACCTATGAACCTCTAGCTTGCTGCTCTCTGAATCGGGGAAGTCTCTCTCAAAAGCCACATTCCCCTAGTGACAGGGCATCCTCCTGCCCTCCCACTGATCTCAAGGTGCTTCTCTTTGAAATCCTCAAGCAGGGAGACAGAGCAAAGCAAACCAGAGAGGGCTGCAGGTGAGATGGACGTGGTGAGTGAGGATCGCTTCCGTTTTACTTTTTTCGTGATGTTCGCCCTCCTGCGGTTTTGTTTCAGCCCCAGCAGAGCCCCTTTATCAACCTTCTGGCGCTTCTAGAATATTTATAGCAGTTACAACTCCTCTCTGCCCCTCCCACCCAGTGGACATCATATTGGGATATGTGTGTGTGTGGAGGGGTATGTCCCCCTCCCTCAGTGAAATCACCCCTGAAATGTGTGACATTGCACTTGGGTATTTTGTTTTGTTTCTACCGAATTCCTGGTTCCCACAAAGTAAGGGCTGAGTAAATATCACTGTGCTGGTTTTTGGCAGAAAGAAATCAAAGACAGGCATTTCAAATAGTACCCCCGTGGCCCTGACAAACTGGATGGATGCAAATGCTCCCAGACAGGTAAAGCGCTTGTCAGCCACGGTTCAAGGTGGAGAGGAACGCTGGCTTCCCGGAGCCAGTGGCGTTTTGCGGGTTCTTTGACTGCGGCCCCTCACCCACTGGGCTCAAGTCCAGATATTGTTAGAACCATCCCCCAGGCCTGCCTGTCCCCTGGATGGCACTCTGGAGCCACCTGGAGAGCTTTCAAAGACACCGCTGCGAGGGCCCTCACTTCTAGAGATGTGGATTTTAATTAGCGTGGACGGGAAGCCTGTCCACAGAAAATTGTGAGGTTCCCTAGGTGACCGTCCTGTGCAGCCAAGGCTGAGTGCCACTGCCTTGCAGGACATGTCACTCTGATGGAGTATTTGTCGTACTCGGAGTCAGGCAGGATGGTGCCCGCTCAGCTGAGTTCTCCTCCAGCAAGTCTCCTCCAGCGTGCTCTTCACCTTCTCAGGCACACGCTGTCCTCGTTGGCAGGACCCAGCTGAGAGCAGTCACCCCTGGTTTGCAGGGACCAAGCCGGCCAGACATGGCTCACTTCTGCCCATTAGAGCTGCCGTGTGATGTGAGGCCGGGCTGCCGAGTCCTTGGAGCGGCTCGAACAGCACGGCAGCCAGACGAGGTCCATTTGTCGAGGCTCGCAGCTGCGTTCAGTTAGCCGGCTTTAAGGAAAAGCAGCAGATGAACGCAGCTCCATCAGATTCATTGCAGTACCAGGTTCTGGGCGGATCTGATGGTTATTGCACTCGCCAGGGGAGATGAGGTCCTGAGAGACGACAGCACTGGGGGGAGGTTCTGATGGCCATCCACGCCAGTGTGCGCGGCGGCGAGGCTTTTTAAAGGTGACCTCGACACACCCGCACTCTGATTCCTGCGGTAGGAACGAGTTCGAGGGCCACAGTGTAGCCTGTGTCCTCCTAACCTCTGCCACCAAAAGCATTTTCCCATGAAATGGCATTGGAACGAGATCTTTCTAGCTCTTGTTCTAAGTTGCGTTTCTTTACCTGCCCTTGCCAGTCTGTACACACAACTCACAGGAGTTGTGGGTCTAACTTTTCGTAGCAATGGGGCGCCATCATCAGGAGGGAGGGGAAGAGCATGTACCATTTAAGTCATAAGTCACAGCATCTCATCTTTAATTTAAAAAGCGTTGACTTTTCTTCCACTTGATAACCTGGAACAGTTAGAGCTCAAGAACCTGACTTCAGTTCTGTAGTATGAAACCCTTTCATCTCACCCTTCTCTTACCTACAATATTAAGGGTGTCTGTTAACAGCTAAATGTCACTACTGCTGTTTTCCATGAATTTCACCTTAAAAAAAACCCCAGCCACGATTGCCTATGAAAGCACTTTGTAATCTGTGAAGTGCCTTGATATGTAAGGGAGAATTACTATCATTTTGATAACTTTACCATGCAGAGACAAAGGCTGAAATTACTCTCAACTCTTTTGTGTGGACGTGTTTTAGGGTAACTCGGAAAGTCGCCATTTTCATGCCTGCAGAAAGTGCTGACTGGGTCGTGGGTGTCCACCTCTGCGACCACGCCCCTCCCGCTGCAGAAGGTGACATCATGTAGACTTCTGGGCTGTGAGGTACCTTTGGAACCCGAGTTTTTGCATTTGCATGGGACACGCCCTACAGCTGTAAAAGCAAATGGCAGGCTAGCTTTCCCTTCAGCAGAAGAGGGTCTGAAGAGTCCCCCATTAGCACCTTGAGTACTTTTTGTCAGCGAGACCATTGCAGGGGGTCTCTGTTTTTATGCACAAACTGAAAAGGAAAGGCAGATAGATGCTCTGGATTCCTCAGAGCGCTCAGCTCTCCTGAGAAGATGCAGGCGGGGGCACATCAGAAGGGCCCCAGCCACATGTGTGCGTGCATCATGCATCCCCACACCCCATCATCATTGAAAGAGCCTTTTCCTGAGCTGGAGAGACCAAGATCCTAACCCTGACCTTGGGGACATTGCAGAACTATTTTGAGCCTCAGTGTCATTTTCTACAAAGTGGGGGTAGTGACATTTAAATGAAGCAATGTGCAAAAGTTTTAATATACAGTAGGCACTTAATATGCTTTGTTTACTACTCAACAATAAAATTATTCTCTAAAACATAAAAAAAACAGAAAATAATGCTTACTTTCTATTATCTTTCCTGGTATACTTAAAGTAGAATTGTGAGTTTAAAAACAATGACATCTTGAAACTGAAGCTGCTAGATCACTGTGGGCTAGAGCTGACATTGAAGCTGGTTGCCAATGGAAACTTCTGTTTCCAAGTAGCAAGATGTCACGAACCCAGGCATATTTATTTGTTGGCCCCAGAAGGAATAAAATAGCTGTCATATGAGAACTATTTGGAGCTATGGTAACACTGTGTAATGGCGGGTGACTCTACTCACTTTCATACCAGAGTTCGTTGGAGGTACTGCAGGAGCACGGGAATGGGGAGGGGCTCTGGAACCTTCCTGCGTGCACCCACATATATGGAGGCGAGACTTACATAATGTGGAACCAGCCATTTCGAAGTGTGCAGTTTAGCAGCACTTAGTACCTTCACAGCGCTGTGCAAGCATCAGCCCATCTGGTTCCAAACACTTTGTCACCCCAGAAGAAAATTCTTCTGGGCAGTCACTTCCCCCTGCACCAGCCTACTTCCTGTCTTTGGATTTACCCGTTCTGGACACTCCACATAAACAGAGTCATACAATGTTCAGTCTTTTGTGATTGGCTTTTTTTCCACTTAGCATGATGGTTTTGGGGCTCACCCATGCTGGCATGTGTCAGTACTGTATTCATTTTTATGGCCAAATAATATCCCATTGTATTGGAATGTTTTTCCAATATACCACATGTTATCATCCATTTGTCGCTGATGGACATTTGGGTGGAAGCCATCTCTCTTCCAGCCAGAGTGGAGCTACAATGATCTACTTTATATTTTGGCATTCTGCAGTAGATTTCATCTAGAGGGAAAAAGCTTTTCTGCTACAAGACGATCTTTGAAACCCTCGGTTTAGCCTGGCCCCCTCATTTCACTGACAGAGGCACAGACTGTTGGGATCGGAGGGGGCATAGCAGCCCTCATGCCGGTCAGCTCAGGCTCAGGAGTCTCCCTCCCGAGCACCCCTGGCAGAGAGCAACGGTGTCCCAGCCTGGCCCTGGAGGTAGCACCACTCAGGTCTGGGGTGAGGTCCCCAGTCTCTGATCATTGCTCTGTGAGCCTGGCCCAGCGGCTTTGTCCTCTGAGCTCATCCTGAAAAGGGAGGTCAAGGTGCCTCCTTGGCCGGGCTGGCACGGTCATCCTACAAAAGGGCCCATGACAAAGAGCCTCCTGACATCTGAGAGCACCGGACAAGTGCTAGTTCTTCGGTCACCAGGTGGCCGGTCAGGCTTTAAGGTTCTGCTGTTGGGGCCGCCGTAGCCGCCAGCCTGTGGGGCAGCCTCGCCGAGCTGTGCCCACATGATGTTCTGAACCACACACGATGGAACTCGGAAGAGGGTCAGTAACTAGCCCCAGGTCACGAAGCTGGTTGGAGGCTGAGCAGACGCTGGACCAGGGTCTCCTGGCTCCTACCCCAGCGGTCTCTCTGCTTTGCCACACGGCCCCGTTGACTTTCAGCCTCTGCTTTAAGTCAAAGCTAAGCTTGTAAAGGAAGGAGGGAAAAATCAGGAAAGTCAACAGGAAAATTTCCCCTTAAAAAAAAAGATATTTGGGCAGCTTGAATCTTTCTTTTAAAGAAAAAAAGTCCTGTCAGAAGCGGAAGTGAATAAGTTCCCTTCCCTGATTCTTTTAAAAACAATGATTTTTCCATCAGTTCGCTAATTTGGGGGAGGTCAGTTTACCCCCTGGAGGAGCCATGTGACTTGCATTTTGCTCCTTTTCTGGGATGTAGATATTTCTGGTAACCAGATTCCTTTCTCAGGAATCATAATCGGTTAGGACCCCAGAGAAATAAAAATGAAGCCAGAGACAGGCTTGGAGAACTCAGAGGGAATGTTCTTGCTACCCTGAAGCCACACAGTGCCTGGGGGCTGGGCTGGAATAGACTGCTTGCCTCTTGTTTGAAGTGTATTTTTGGAACAGGCCTTATATAAGGCATAGAAGCCCCCTTTCCCCCAGTAACACTTCACCCCCTCTCTCCCAGTTTCATTTACCTCCTGTTGCCATAACAGCCAGGGTTATGATATAGGCAGGACCCAGCCTGACAGAGCAGCTTTTGCCCAGAATTCAGAGAGGTGTGCCCTCTGAAACCTTTGTTGGGAGCTCGGGCTGCACTGCTGGCCTCGACTCCGGCAATAGCCCCTCTGCCGTGTTTAGCACCAATGCATGAGGTGGAGGGAAGGTGTGCGGGGTGGGTGAGCAGAGAGGAGCATCTCTGGGGGAGAGAGGCAGCGGCCCGGAGGCCTCGAGTGTCAAGCTGAGGAAGCCAGGCTCGTTTTCAGTCAGGAGTCCATGAAGGCTTTGAGGGCGTCTGTGAGCCCAAACACTGTACACAATTGTGTATATATCTGTGCTTCTATGGGGACCAGAAACGTCGTCATAATTTCAGAAAGCTACGAACCCAGTAGTCCCGTTACCATCAGTGGCTGTAGTGAACTAAAGCAGTTTGCCCAAGGCGGCGGAGTCCCGGCTTCAGGATATGCTGTGCCCTCCTCCGAACCTCAAAAGTTCTCCCATGTTGGGTGGCAATCAGCAAACTAGAAAAATGTGCATGCATTTTTAAGACAGAACAGACAGGAAATGACTAACAAAAAGTGCATTATGTTATATACAAGACATAAAACCTGACAACTCTCTTCCATTTGAAAACGTTTAAGAATTAAGTCAGAAGTAACCAGTAAAAGCCTCTTCTGCATGAAGTTTGCCGAGCGGGAACCATTTCCAAGACTTATGGGAAAGGCGGAATGTCCTGAGCTGATGCGAGGTGGCATTTCGGAGACCATTAGATAGGAGCTCAGCCATCGGCCGGCAGGCAGGCCCGCCCTCTCTGTCGCCGGGGCGGGGAGCAGACAGGGAGGCAGCCGAGCGTGTGGCAGGCCCGTCACCATCATGGGGGAATGGCAGTGCAGAATCCACGGCGGGCCCTGTCTGAGTCACTCCAGGTGGGAAGGGGTAGCAAATGCACTTGGACATTTCCTTCCGAGTTGCTTCAACGAGCCTTAAATGTCAGCATGCTTTCAAATCAGGAGTTGTTGGCTTTTAGCAGGAGGCGGTGTGGCCTGGGCTCAGGAGACCGCGGTTTGGGTGCCCCTTCTACTTGGCCTCAGATTAGTCACTGTACTTTGCTGAGCTTGGTTTCCTCAGCAGAAAAAAAAGTGGGGGTGAAGTTGCTCCCCTGTGTCTTTCATAAGGAACTGTTTCTTGAGCACTGCCTGCTTTTGGGGCACAGCACAGTCATGTCTGTGCTCACTCCCATTCCGACCTCACGGCAGCCACCTGCTGGTTTTGTAGATGAGGACACAGGCTTGGGAGGTCGGGAGACATGCCCAGGACCACTCCACTTACAAGCAACAGACGAAGATTTGAAGCCGGGTCTGTCTCTTGCCTTGAGAGAGAATGGGTGTGGAGGCATTTGGCCCCCCCAAAGAGATGTGTGCCCTCCGGGTGTCTTCATTACCTGGTTGGGTTCCTGCCTGCACTGTAAACTGGGGCAACACTTGTCTCTTTATCTGCAAGTGCTGAGCACGAGTGGGTGCCTGTGGGTGATTGATTATCTCTTGTGAGGAAGCTCCGTGGCCATTTCATTTTCAATAACCTTCAAAACCAGAATGAATAAAATATAAGCCAATGTGCAGAGAACACCAACTCAAGGCAGGAGCCACGCATGAGACAAGAGAGAACAGGAGCAGACGGAAAACCATTCGTGTGCCGTGTGCCTCCCAGGCTGGGAACCTTCTGGAAGTCCAGAAGAGGGCAGGCTGAGCCAAGAAGCAGGTCAGACATGTGATATCACCGATGTCAGACTGTTTTTCGGAGCTGCGAGAATGGCAGTTTCATGTGGTTCAACCTACTAGCTGGCCTGGAGTGGTCAAGGCAGGCCTCTTGGAGGAGGCAGGGCTTGTACTTGCTTGGCCTTGGTTTGGGGAGAACATGTAAGGAGGTTTGGGGGAGGAAGGATGGAGGCAGGAAGCTGGGCCATGGGCTTAGGTGGGGTCCGGAGGTACGTGGTAGGCCAGGACCGCCGAGCACGCTTCCAATCAGGTGCTTTGGGGCAGGGAGGACAAATGTTTCTTTTCTACTACACACTTCTTGCATTCTTTCTCATGGAAAAGTCATGTGCTTATTGTCGGAAAAATTAGAAAATACTGAGAAGTGTATAGCATGACATAGAAGTCTGCGAATTCCACCATCACACTTGACCGTTATTAATGTTCTAGTTTGTAAAAACAGTACCATTTTCCTCCCTCTGTATTGTTTTAGAGTGGAGGCCATGGTATGTAATTTTTATATGCTGTTTTTGGTTTTCTCCATTTTCTTTGTGACAGTAATATCCCCTTTTTATCAACAAGTCTGTGAATGTCCTCTCCATTGGTGGCTGGGCCAGAATCTGCCTCTGTGTTGGTGAATGTTTAGTTTTCTCCCAGTGTCTTGTGCTTAAAGCTCTGTGTGCGATGCAGATGTTGCCTTCGGATGGAGGGAGCCCCTGAGGACGCGGGACTGGAGACCCCTCATGTCTTTAATGCAGGAGGGAGAGCAAAGTAGGTGAGAGCTGGCTGAGTCAGATGCTGTGGCTGAGTCCTGGCGCCAGCATTGCAGCCGTAAATGGTACCATTTCCTCCCTTCTCCAAACTTCTGTTTCTTCAGCCATAAAGGGGAGCTTGCAGTTGAATGTTTTGAACCTGCAAAGCAATGAGGCATCTTAAATTAGAGGAAGGGAAATGTGGGGCTTATTCCTAAAGAGTCCTTGTCATGGGAAATGTCCCACCTGAATGTATGTAAATAAATCAAAAACTGTATGTAACCCAGCAGGGTTTTTTTTTTTTAAGGAAAAAGTGTGAAGGGAGAGCTGGTGAAGTACGTGGGAAGGGAACTCCAACAGTGACGGTTAATGTTTGGCTGTGGGGATGGGTTTGATTTCCCTCTAATTATCTGCAAGATTAAAAGAAAGGAAAGATCAAAATTAAAGCCAGTCTTAGTAATTGTTTGAAAGCTCCTGGTTATCGCACCAAAGGGTGGGCAGTATTCTCCAGCTGCTTTCTTTCCTTTTCTTGTCACACAATTTCCTTTTTTCTTTCTTCGCTTTAAGGAGCATAAGAGTCCCAGCAGCTCCCCTCTCCGAGGCTAAGTGAGGGGGTGGGCAGAGGGTGGAACCTGCTCCGTTGGGAGTGGGAGGACCCGCGCGAGCTCATCCTCCCCTGGGTGCTCCTCACAAGTGAGAATCAGCAGCAGTCCTTGCCTCGCTGTGCAGCGGGCTTCTCCGCGTCCACACTTCCTATCGAGGTGGATGCCTTCCTCTGCTTAGAGGGGGTGGCTTTCTTCGTCCAGACTGCCCCTGCCCCCGCAGCACTGGGGGTCAGCCTGGAGAAGCCACTGACACTCGCGTGCATGTGTGTGCACTCGCAGGAATGAGCATGCCAGCCGGGTGCTGGGGGTGGGGTCAGGACGCAGTGGGAGTATCTGCAGCAAGGTGAGCAGGGTGGAGGCAGTGAGACTTGACTAGGCAGAGGAGGCTAGTACCCTGGAGGGCCGCAAGGCAGGACAGAACGTGGGACTCGCAAAGCACAGAAAGAACGCTAGCTCTGGGGCTCACCATAGCTCCAAGCTGGGACCAGTCGAACTGTCCACCAACAGAGACATGCACGGGTCATGGACAGTCACCCACTGGCATCCCGCGCGGCTAGGGCCACGCACCATGACAGCGCCGTGTGCTGACGTTAGTGCCGAGCAAACGGGGCGAGTCATGGGAGAGTATCCGCAGCATGGTTCCAGTGAAATAAAATCCAACACGGGCGAAACGAAACTTTATTTTATAGAGATGGAACCTAATGGCAAACCATGAAGGAAAGCAAAGCGTAATGAGCCATCGGAGTTTAAGAGGGTGACTTCTGGGAAGGGGTCGGGGGAGGAAGTGCGTCCTGAGGGGCACATGGTGCGGGGGCGGGAGGGGCAGCAAGATCCTGGCTGTGCTCTGTTTCTTAACCTGGGTGGCAGCTGCATGAATATTAGAATTATTCTTTAAATGTACACAACTGTTTTCTACACTGTTCTGTATGTGCGATATATCCCAGTTTTATAGGTGAAAGAAAGCAGTCCGGTGTGGCGGGGCAATGGTAAGTAAGCAGGGGATTGGGTCAGATGCCGCGGGATCTGAGGGGTCAGGCCAAGCGTTTGGCTTTTCATCCTCAAAGCAGTGGATGAGTTTTAAACAGCAGGGTGGCCTGGTGAGAGTTGCGTTTTAAAAAGATCGCTTTGGCTGTAGTAGCATGAAACCACACTGGATGAAGCAAGGGTGGGTGTGGGCGCAGCATGGAGCTTTGAGAAGTGGTTGCTGTGTGGATTAGTGGTGGGGATTAAGAGGTATTTAGGAGGATGAGTGGACAGGACTTGAAGATGAATTAGTTGTGAGAGATGAGGGTAGAAGGGGCTCGGGAAAGAGGCTGGCTCAGCAGCTGGGTGCTGTTGGCGCCAGGGAGCCCTGGGGAAAGTAGCAGCTCTGGGCAGGGGTTGGGAGAGGGCACGGTGGTGGGTCATGAGATTTCCAGGTGTGTTGTCTGCTAGGTACTTGGAACTAGGTGTGTTGTACTAGGTACTAGGTACAACCATGTACTTGGTTGTGTACATGGGCCAGGGATGCGTGAGGGTGGGGCCCATTATGAGAATAAATGTTCCCTTAGGCAGATGGAGGCATCCCCATGGGCAGACCAGACACTATATCATCACGTGACTTCGGGCAAACTGTGGTAAAGTGGGGTGAGCTGACAGGAGGTCTGTGTTGAGAGCCTGACTCTGCCCCTCTTTCTGGCACATTCTTCAGCTGTCCCCGGCATTTACTCTGCAGCAGCATGCTCATGGGGCTCGCCCTGCTCTCTGGCTCGGCTGCTGGGCACAGGACCATTTTGTCCTCACGGTACCTTTTGCGTATCGTCATGTTGTCTTAATTTACTCTTAGGCTTTTGGAGTTGTGCAGGTGCCTTGGTGTCCTTTGCAGGCACCTGGCCCTGTGCCCTCGTAGGAGGAGTGACGGGGGAATAAGCTCTTGGAGCTGGCAGGGAGGATTTCTCTCCCACACCTGCTTCAGGGGGCTTCCCCAGTCAGCCTCCTCTTCTGCTCATTATCATCATTGCCGTTGTCACCTCCACACCTGTGCAGTGCTCTTGTAGTTCAATGTCATTTCAAAGCCAGTGACCTGGAATAATACTCATTCAACCATGCAAAATAGGCAGGTGTGAGTCATTAGTCCCATTTTACAGGCAAGGACATGTGACATTCCACAGGCTTGGGTTTTAGGAGACGGGATTGCCAGTGAAGTTTACCTGTGTGTGTAAATCTGCTAACTGAGACCTCAGAAGGGTTGCATTGGGTTGGCCAAAAGGTTTGTTTGTTTGTTTTTTTCTGAACGATGGCTCTAGTAGCACTTAGTTGTTTTTAACTTCGAAAGAATTTCATTAGATTGTATTATATCAGCATGCATTTAAAAAACTTATCAAAATCAGTGAATTTTGGGTAGCTATTTTAATATTGAAGATGGAAGAAAATATGCAACATTTTTGGCACGTTATGTTTTATTATTTCAAGAAAAGTAAAAACACAACTGAAATGCAAAAAAAGATTTATGCAGAAAAGGAGACTGATCAAATGTGTCAAAAGTGGTTTGCGAAGTTTCGTGCTGGAGATTTCTCACTGGACAGTGCTCCACAGAAGGCAGACAAGTAGAAGTTGATAGTGATCAAACTGAGACATTAATTGAGAACAGCCAACGTTATATCATGCAGGAGAGAGATGGCACTCTCAAAATACCCAAATCAATGAAGTTATTGGTGAAAATGAAAACTGAGTCTTTTATAGAAAAAAAAACCTTTTTGGCCAACCCAATATTTCCACACTCCGTGACCTCTTTGAGGCACTTTGCGGGGTAGTGGCTGGAATCGGCCCTCAGAGGCCTGATTAGGACGTGGGACCGACGTCCTCTAGGGAGGAGAGGGCGAAGGAGAAGCAGAGACTCCAGGGGATTTTCACCCTTTTCAGTTTGAAAGGTTGTGTGGGAGAGAGGTTCAAACTCTGTGCAGGCTCTAGTGGGCAGAACAAGGAAACGTGGCTGAAATTTGCAGAGATTTAAGCTCAAGGAAAGAAAGGAAAAAAAAACCCACCTTACTTTGCCTGAAATACTAAGGGTTTGGTCGAAGAATTAGTGAGTTCCAGGTATCTGGAGGTATCCCAGCCAAGCCCACATGGCCACACGTAGGAAAGGAACGTCGGCTCTGGGGTGGAACAGATGTGGGGTCAGTTCCTGGTCCTGAGATCGTGGGTCAGTCAGCTAACCACTCCGAGTCCTGGTTTGCTCATCTGCACAGTGGGATAATGGTGCAGGTGGGCTTCGAGGATCCAACAGGGGGCCAAAGCAGACCCCCTGTGGGAGTACACTCTGGGTACTGTTAGGTCCCTGACATCTGTCATCTGGTTTAGTTGTCATCAGGTTGCATCAGGCCTGCCCCTAACATCTATGGCACCTGCCAGGCCCTCCTTCTCTCCCCATCCCAACTCTACCCACTGTTGTGCAGGCTGGGGATGGTCCCTAGTTCACACGCCAAAGTCCAGTGCACTCCACTCCTCAGGTCTGGGGTGGGGGACACACCAGAAGCACCATTCACCCTTGGGAGGATGGACTCACCTGTTAGGAGGGCACTTACTTACAGGGTCCCAGGTGCCCAGAGTGGGTGTCCGGAGGGCATGGGGCACTGGCCTCATGTGGGCACGTCTCCTTGGCTTCCAGGACTCCTTGGCCCCTGGGGAGAGGGCTTCTAGAGTTGGCTGAAACAGGACCCTGTCGAGTGCAGAGCCCAGGGCAGGGCCTGGTTGCCAAGTCTATGTGCAGTATTTTCTGCAAAATTCTTAAGTGGTGCCCTGAGGTGTCTTGGGTATGCTGGGCCCTGAGCCATTCCGGGTCCTCAGTGACAGGCTGGGAGGAAGGGACAAAGCCAGGAAATGGGGAGAGAACAGGAGGCGGGGGAGGGTGGGACCCAGCCAGCATCCTAAATTATACTCTGGGTCAGGGATTTTATGGCCCTGGCAGTGGAGGGGCTCCAGGGACAGGGCACTTCCCTCCCAAGTCCCGGGCAGTGGCAGAGGAGCCTCCTGATTCTGAGCTATCCAGACAGTCTGGGGGGACCTGAGAGCACAAGAGGCCCCCCTGGGGTGGGGCTGGGGCTGGGGTGTGGGACAGAGTGGCCAGGACCAGGCCTCAGCCATCTAGCCTGGAGTGTCAGGTGGAACCGCAGCCTGTGAGCACTGCCCGCGTCAGACTCTGGGTCTGAGTCCGAAAGCCTGCCCCAGCCTGCCTCCTACTGGTGCTGCGGCACCTGCCAACGTGCCCCTGCTGAGGCCGGCACGGGTCCTGGGCTGGATGGAGGCAGAGCCCTTGGATATAGGATCTTAGAACCTACAGCTGAGGAGATGCAGATGGGAGGGGCTCTGCTGGCTTTAGATGGGTGGCTCCCCAACTTTAGTGGTGAGTCAGAATCATGGGCAGGGAAGGAAGGGGTTGCTAAACCCAGGCTGCTGCGTACCACCCCCAGAGTTCTGATCGATTCAACTTTCTAACAGGGTCCCAGGTGACAGGGATGCTGCTGGTCCAGGCACACCACCACCCGAGAACCGCTTGCCTGCCGGCCCCGGTCCCTGTGCCTGTCCCCCACCATGTGAGGACTCGGCCTCCCGGGCCCTGTGGGGTTTGGCCCTGAGCTCTCACTGGGGCTGTCAGGACTCGTCCCTGTGCAAAAGAGATGGCCGATGCCCCCGGTGAAGGAGGCCACGGGAGACCTTTTGGCAATAGCACAGAGAACAGGACGCCCCAGTTTTGCATAAAACTACTCATAGGCGTTGCCCATACTGCATGTGATCGCTGGACCGAAAAAGCCAACTAGGGCCACTTCATAACTTCATGTTTTTATTCATCTGCGTCTTTCCCCTCTTTCTATGCGGGCTTCTTAAGACAAGTGAAATATTAAATGATTGTAAAATCTAACCTCGCAGGCACAACCAAACCCTCATAAAACAATTCTTCTAATGAGGGAAAATGTTGCAGATATTTTCGTCCCCGCGTCCTCTGTCAGCTGGCTTGCAGGCAATGTCCTTGATGCATCCTTAATTTCAACTCAGCCTTTCTCTACAGCAGAGCAAGTGGTGAGGAAAATTTTTTTTCTCTAGGCAACAGCAACATTTCTGTCTCATTTGTTTGGTTTTCTGCTGTAACGTGACAGCTTGTGGGGCTGCGGCTTTGAACTGAGGTCCTTGCAGGAACGTAGCGTTCACCATCCGTAAACACATCAGGTTGCAGATTTTAGCCATTTAATTGCTGAAAATGGGAGTGCTTCCTCGTTGCATGAATATTTTAAAATGGAACTGTAGGCAAGTTGTCTTACTCCCGAATCCCGCTGTGTTCTGAACCACCTCTGATGTTGGCGGCGTCTGATTACCTGCCGCTGTGAGCAGCGCACTTCTTCAGACTTCGGTGGCAGCGTTGCTCTGTTCCGAACCGTGGACAGGTCCACGGCATTTTTACAGGTCATCTCAGCACCACTCCGTTGTCCTTGCATCTGTGAACGGTCTGGCTGGAAACGGAACTTGAACCAGTACTTTTTGTCAGCGAGGATGTAGCATTGTGTAACGGAAAAGACGAAAGTTTCTAGGACCTGGCCCTGGCCAGGTGGCTCAGTCAGCTGGAGTGTTGTCCCCTCCACCCAAAGGTTGTGGGTTCGATCCCCCTTCGGGGGTGCGTACCAGAGACAACCAATGGATGTTTGTCTTACATGGATGTTTCCCTCTCACAGCTCTCTCTTTCCCCCACCCCTTCCTTCCTCTCTCTCTAAAATCAATAAACATATCCTTGGGTGAGGATTTTTTAAAAAGGCTCTGGAATCCAGCGGGTTTGAATATTTGACTCTTCCTCTTGCTCATGGCAACAGGTGGGGCAGATACTTGACTCTTCCAAGTCTCCATTTCTTCGTCTGTAAAATGTGAATCACAGTAATAACTACTTAGGGTTATTGTGACGACTAAATGCACTAAAGGACTTAAATACCTAGCATAATGACTAGACATGGTAAGTATTTAATAAGTAGTAGTTATTTTATAATTACCCTTCCTGTGATTATACAAAGCGCCTCTCACAGTGCCGAGCACATGGGAGTTCAGTGAATGGTAATTATTATTATTATCATCAATAGCATAATTCTTACAGATGAACACACGTTAGAGATATGGTTTTCCAGCAGGCAAACATGTTTTTGATCCAACAGGAATTTATATGCATAAGTGAACAGCTTCACAAAGTTTATTTAGCAAGATTGAAGTAAATGAATGAAGCTCACATACATAGTGAAAACAATGTATGTTTTCCCTCATGTCAAACAGTTGCTCAGTTGGTGCCTGCAATTAAAAGTGGGCCCTGTAGATTTTGAAGAACTTCCCCTTGCTGTGCCACAGGTACGGGGACCCCAAGGAAGCGCAGCCTTCCCACGGAAAGGCGGCTGTGACGACCGACCACAGATGGCCTGGGTGGGACTTCGGGGCCTGGGATGAGTGTCCGCCCTGCAGCTGCCTCTGAGCTTGACCTTGGACAAACTCTCACATGTCTCTGGGCTAGGGTGGGGAAACGTGGTTCCCTTAGTGCATGTGATTTATTTGTTTCCTTGGAAAACAGAGACATTTAAACATTTTTTAAAAACTCCTTCATTCTTTGAAAGCCCGTAGCCTCTGCAGATTTTGCCAGTTGCTTTTGCACCACCAGGTAGTCGGTGACAGATCTTTGCGGGTGGCTTAATTGGAAGTTGTGCTCATCAGCCGGAGTGTGTGCGTCGCACTGAATGTGTGTTTGACAGTCTCTCACCACCCGGCTTCTTGCTTCCAACCAGAACGATTTGCTTCTCCGCTGCGTGCAGAACATTCCTGTCCCGGTCACAAACGCTAATTAGATTGAGGAAGAGAAACAGAATTGTGCTTCTAAAAATAGTTCTGATCCAACAGGCCATTTTTTTGATGCTGTCATAATCTAGGTGCTTCATACGGTGGCATTACGAGGCTTTGCATTTATTCTCTGCCCAAATTCGTAGTCAGCATCTTTGAAAGTGGTGAACCGGTGCTCGTAATCAAGGAGTAGAACGGTGCCTGTCGCTGGGCCCAGCTGTTGCACAGGCCGTCCGGCGTTTCCCCGGGGCTGAACCCCAGCACTTGCTGGACCCGCTGTTTGTCGGCGGGAAATCTTTGCTCTGGTCTCCGTTTGCTAGAGGTGGCCCTCAGAAGACGCGCTGGAGAGAGGAATGGGGGCGGGGCATGGGTGGCGGTTTCCATCTGGTCCTCTCGGGCCT
This sequence comes from Tonatia bakeri, assembly GCA_004024845.1. NCBI lineage: Eukaryota > Metazoa > Chordata > Mammalia > Chiroptera > Phyllostomidae > Tonatia > Tonatia bakeri. The sequence continues at coordinate 63,663 of PVIA01007391.1, read as the reverse complement.
TCTCTGCCATCACCCGCAGCATCACACTCGTTGCATGTCTCTGCTTTCCTGGCTGGTTTTAGCCACAGCCCGAGGAGGTTTTAGTACCTGTGTTTCACCTGTGCGGGTCTGCCTGCTGACTGCGGCAGAGTCGGGGCTGGGAGCAGACGTGGGTCTGGTCTCCTCCGGTGCCCTGGTCTCTCGCTTGCGAGGAGCCCTGGTGGCAGACTTCTCGAGGCCCAGCAGCAGAGGCTCATGTGTGTGCCATTGCAGCTTCCGGGTCATTGATGTTTGGTAGGAGCCAGCAGAACGGCTCTTTCCTTGGCAACTGGTATTGCCGACATCTGGCTGGTATCTCAGCCGCAGTTTCCACATCTGTGATGTGGGGGTGATGGCAGCTACCTCACAAGGCTCTCGAGGGGATGAAGTGAGGTAATGGACCTGAGGGCCTGGAATAGGGCTGGACGTGTAATAGTAGTTCTATAAACATCAGCGCTGGAACTGTCTGTGGGAGCGTGTAGCTCAGTGCCTGGTTGTAGGAATAGGCACCCAGCAAACAGTAGTTCCCTTTGTTCCTTTTCACTTTATAATCTTCCTTCCCTGAAAACATTGTGCCCGCTTAGCCAGGCTTTAATAGCTAGGGGGCTGTGTGGTGGGAGGAGCCATTCTGCAGGGGAGGAGTGCGGCTTGGAGCTCCGCTGGTACCCCGAGATCACGGAGGGCGGGTCACTTCTGTTAATTTCTCCTGTCCTTCCTTAACAGGGGGCTCTGATCCGGGTTTCAGTATTGGAACTCAACATTTCCAGGGTTCGGATCGGACGCAGAGACAGGGCCACACAGTGGCTGGTTTCGGCGAACATTTTCTACTATGCTCCTGGTGGCGGAAACAGGGAGCACCTCGACGCGCCTTGTTCCGCAGTCCCGCTTTCCGTCCCCACTGCCACTAAGCGGCTCTGAGTGGGGCACACCCAGCAGACAGCGGCACACAGAGTGCTCCTGTGCCAGTGCGGCGTCTGAATCACAAGTGCAGGTGTGTGTTTTCTGCAGACTTGAAGTGTCTCTCCTCAGACCCCAAACTCCTTCCATTTTAACTGTTTGGAGTTGAAATCTTTCTAAATGCATTACACACCTGCTTCCTGAAATTGAAGAACAGAATTTGACTTTTTTTTTCTTTTTTCTTGGTGCCTTGGGGTTAAGAGGTATGTTGGTAAACTGACTTTCAAGAACAAAACAAACAGCCCTGGCTGGTGTGGCTCAGTGGGTTGAGTGTGGGCCTACAAACCGAAGGGTCACCAGTTCGATTCCCAGTCAGGGCACACGCCTGGATTGTGGGCCAGGGCCCCGGCGGCTCTGGTTGGGGGCGTGTGAGAGGCAACTGATGGATGTATCTCTCCCTATCTTTCTCCCTCCCTCCCACCTCTCTAGAAATGAATAAATAAAACATTAAAACAAACAAACAAAACCCCAACCCCCTGTAGAGTTTGCCTATATCCATGGTGTAAATATTTCTACAACAACCGATTTCAAGCTATAAGGAATTTTAGCTGCCAGCTGGGAAGATTCAATGGGCAGCTGTAGCTCTCCCTGCAGGGGGCAGCAGAGCAGGGTGGGGAGGACACAGCCTGGCCCTCAGGCCTGAGCAACCCTGGCATTAGTCCTCACTTTCCCCCAGCCCCGGACAGCTCAGCTACCTGGGCCAGGATGGTTACCCATGTGTCTTTACAAACCGAGGTGTGATGACTACTCCAAGGGTGATGGTGAGGATTCAATAAGGTGGCAGAGGTCAGGGGTCCCAAGCTCAAGTGTTGTAGGGGCCAAGCAGGTGACATGATGAGGGCAGCAGGCTGGGCGGGCCTTTTGGCAAACACCTAAGACAGTGATTCCCGAGCTTGGCTGGGGAACCTCACTCGAACCTGGGCCCCACCTCAGACCAGTTAAAGCAGAATTTCTGGGGAAGCCGGTAAGCAGGAATGTTTTGTAGGTTCCAGAAATTCCACAGGAGAACAACTCCTGTGACGGAACTTGTTCGTGGTGTTCGTTGTAGACTACTCTCTTCAAAGCATACAGACCTTGACTTTCAAAACACCTTCTCTCCGATACCGTCCTAAATGGAATGGTCGGAGCGAGTTTGGGAAATGGGAAGTGGTTTTGCATGGATGGGAGGTGGTGGTTGTGGGGAGCAGCAGGGGTAAGGCGGAGGGTCTGGCAGTACTTAGCTTGTAAAGGGCCTCGAATGCCAAGCCAAGGAGCCTTGGATCTGCCTTCGGGCAGAGGGAGGCACCTCCTGACAGTTTGGGGGAGCGAGAGCAGTGACGCGATCTCTGGTTGAGCCAGGGAGTTGTTTGTCCTCGTTGGTCCATTGAACAGCCCACGCAGATCACGTCCTTCAGGGCAGTCCTCCGCCCCTTCCGTGTGGTCCCTCCCTTCTGTTTGCGTAATCCACCTCCTGTCATTGCCTTCACTATTTCCACGGCCCAAACTGCAGGGATGGGATGGTCTGATGCCAGGTGGTGTGAGACTGACAGGACCTCAGAAGACCTCCTTGGTTCATATTATTACCCTGAGGATTTCTCAGAGATTTTTGTATCAGAAGAGATCATCTGGGGTTTGTGTTCAGCTGTATTTTCCGGACAGAGCTGGCCAGCGACTGTCCTTGCCCCCTACTCCCCTCTGCGTGTGCGCTTGGAAGCAGGTGTTGCTTGGAGTGTGGGGAGCGCCAGTTTCTAATGAGTTGCTTGTTGAACTGCAGGCCTCCAGACTATGCTGCTAAAATTACTAGTTTATTCGATGAAGAAACCCTGATGGTAATTTTTTTTCACCCTGAAAACAAGCACATCCGGTTTTTTGCTGCTGCCACATTTTTCAGAGGTGGTGGTTGTTTCTGCTGCATGTTACTATTATTACGTGTGGTGCCGGGGCAGCGCTGGGTGCTTTGCAGATATTACTGTCTTGTTGAATTCTCACAAGATCTTTGCAAACCCTGGCTTTTAGAGGAAGAACTCTGGTCACTGCCCAAGGCCACACCGCGGTAGGGGTCAAGCCCAGGTCTAGGCTGGGCCCGGGGCCCTGTTCTTTGCTACAGTCTCTTCTCTATAATGTGCTCATTTTATCCACTTGCCTCTGGCTAACTGACCATATTTTGTAACATAGAAATTTGTATTTTACTTAAATAGCATCTGGAAAATAATGAAAATAATTTTTAAATATAGCTTTAAAAACACAGCAGGGATGTAGGTGAAATGCCACAAATACAATTGTCATTCCACCTGAGTTCACTTTTAAAGGAGCAAGTTCAATATTTCCCGGTTTACTATAGAAATGAAGTCCCAAATTCTACAATTACATCAGGGGCAAGGATTCAGCTGTTCGGTGATTATTGGTGGTGTAACCAGCCTTCCTTGGCCAGATTTACCATTTTGATAATTTGGTCATATTCATTCTTCCTCTGGGGATAATGACAATGGCATAGAATCACTTTTGATTGGGGATTTTTAAAACATCACATTACCTTTTTTTTTTAACTCTCACTGTTAGCCGTTTACCTTTTCATGAGGCTAGATTTTTAGTCTTTGGTCAGACATGGAAAACAAGATGGCCAGGCTTGTGGAATCCACCATTCATTTACTCCACAGACGCTTTCTGAGCAACTCCTGCGTACCGGACGCTCTTCCAGGGAGGGACAGGGCTGCGGGGCAGGCCCATGGGGTCTGCTCTCCCGGAGCTCGCGTTCCAAAGGAGGGGCAGGCACTGAGTCGGTGCGCCAGGAGAGAAGAGGTGGAGGGAAAGTGCTGTGGTGCCAGTGGGCCACAATGGGGACAGTGAGATGCGATCCCTTCTCTGAGCCGCTCTCTGTATATCCAGGGGAGACAGTTGCTTCGACAAATCAATACAAACTACGGCTTCCGGGCATTTGTAGGTCCAACACTTACTATTTTCATTATCCTTGAGCAGTATGAAGATCTGTAAAATTCGTCATTTTGCTGAGGTGTACATTTTCTTCCATTGCAAAGGAAAAGACTTTTCCCTCCTAGTAAAATAATTTCTGTATAACAAGTAGGTGAGTTAAGTGTTTGGGGGACGTGGTGAGTCTTCCCTGTGCCCATGGAATCAACCCACATAGGTCTTATTTCATTTACTAACTCAGCAAAACCTCAGCTGAACATCTGTTGCGGTCTGTATTCCTAAGAGCAAAGCTGGGCTGCTCAGCCCTGATGTTTGAGAAGGGAGAAGAAGGTGCACAAATAATTTAAGTACTGTTGGCCCCAGACAGTCCTGAGGAACACTCATGAGAGGCCTTTGTGAACCCTTAAGTTGATCACCAGTTATTGTACAGAAACAAACGAATCATTCATTGATGAGCTAGACTCATTCACCAGTTAAGTGACTTACTAATTCATCCCTGCCTTGTGGAAGGGGTGAATCAAGGTCATGCAAGGTGTTCTACATATGTCACCTCATTTCAACCTGGTGACAGTCTTATGGTCAGGATTTTTGTTTTCATTCACACTGCTATATGCCATGACCTTCGGACATTGCCAATGCCAAGGGCATACTGTACACCACCCTAAGTTCTGTAATAGCTCTGAAAGGATATGAGAACACGGAACAGCTCGTGTGCTCAGGGTACTTAGATACACCTTCTCGAACAAGAGGACGTTAGACTGAGTCTTGCAGAATGGGAGAGGCCCATAGGGCAGACAAGGGAAGATATCAGAGGAACCGCATGTGCAAAGTTTGAAAGCATACACTATATCCTGGCAAAAGAGAGGCCAGAAACTTGGGGGTTGGGGTCCCAAGGACAGACCAGAACAGAGAGAACTGGAAGGCCGCTTTGCAGATGGGGAATAAGCACACTGCACCGAGGCATTGGGCGGTGGGGCTGAAGAGAAGGGGTCTACTAGAGAGACCGGCCTTGGCTCGAGGCAGTGGGCCGGGCTTCCTGGAGGTCTGTGGCGTGAAGAAGCTGGAGAGCTCACTCACAATGAGGCCGAGAGTGAGACAATGAATTTAGGTCAGGAACACAGCAGGGAGAAAAGACTTCAGGGGAAGAACGAGGTCTGGGTTGGGACAGGTTGACTTTAAGTCCCCTGGGGGACTTCCGGGAGGAAGACGTCGAAAGGCTGTCATGAAGGTGAGACGAGAGACGTGGCGATGGGGTCTACAAGGCCGGACTGCACAGGTGCACACCCCAGCTCTGCCACCCGCCCACTGAGTGACCGAGAAGGACGAGATGCTCACCCTCACTCAGCCTCGGTTTCCTCTGTGTTTAAAATGAGGGCATCAGCCCCTGCACTAGAGATCGAGTTAGATGAGGGGCACGCACATGAGAAATTGGCAGGACGCCCAGCATGCTGTCGAGTGCTCAACAAATGTTGCCCATTGCCATCACTTTGTCATTGTCATTATTGGCTTTGCAGTCGTCAGTGCATCGGAGGCAGTTGAGGCCGTGGTGAGACCCGCGGGGAGCGTCCAGATGGAGCACAAGGAGAGGGCAGAGAGAGACTGCACTCCCACCTCCCAGTCTCTTAGAAGCCAGTGCAAGAGGCGTGTGCCCATAGTCAGGGCTCACTCACGTGGTGGGTGTGGCTTGACTTGAAAGTTTCTTAAAACTAACCATAATTTCAGAAGGTAGGGAGTAAGCCGGTGTGTTTAATGAGCGTGTGGTCCCCCTTACACAAGCGCTCTGCCACACACACTAGTGAGACGACGGCAGGCTCAGCACAGCTACGACGTGTTCACGAGGAGGGGGTGCAAATGGCCAAATCTTCAATGCACTGGTTTTCCACATTGTGAAGTTAACTGGCCCCCACACACAGCCCGATCCTGTGGCAGCCGGAGAGCTGAGGTGCTTCCGGTTTTCTGTTACCTTGCGCCAGCATGGCTGGGTCCAATGGTGAATGAAGACCCCTTTGTTTAATTAGAGTTGAATTATGTTCCAAGAAGTTAGTGTAATTAAAATTGTACTTCCAGTTTCTATGAAATAAGAAAAAGGAAGAGAAAGATCAGCAAATGTTTTGTGGAGCGTTTTCTGAGCTGTGCACTGACTCGGGGTGTCCAGAGAGCCTCCAGGGGATAAATGGTGCTAGCCCAAGGTGCTGTCAGAGCTCGCAGGAGAAGGCGACTCCCTTGGCCTGTGGGTCGGGAAGTGCTCTCCAGAGGAGGCGACATTTGAGGTGGGCCCGGAGGGAGGCCAGGGAGAAAAAGGGCAGCTGCCAATCCAACTGTAGGCCAGCTGGGAGAGCGCCGCAGCGGTCCAGGCACATGTGAGGGGATCTGCACCAGCCCTGACCCTGGGGACAGTCAGGCGAAGCACCTTGCCTCACCTGTGGTGGGTGATGGGGGTGGGAGGGGTGGGGCAGTGCGTGAAGGGGAGGGATAGTCAGGAAAGAGGGAGGACTGCTAGTGACAGAGAGGAGGTCATAGGTCATATGGTTAGAGCACCACGGCGGGGGGGGGGCGGGAGTTAGAGATGGAGAAATCAAAAGGGAGGGCAAGGGACCAGGCTGTAGGTTCCCGTGAGCATATAATTTACTGTAATTTAGAAATAGGATTATGACCGGCAGTCAAACACATACTCAAATAATCTCCCGTGGCCATTCAATCCCTATGACGGGAAGCTGTTCTTTGAGAGACCGGATAAACTCTGACCTGGCCACTGTTGGAATCCTGGGAGTGAGCAGGTTTCCAGGTCCGGTTATGAAGGCAGATGAGCCTCCTCAGCTGCCCTCCGAAGACTCTGGGCTCCGTCGTTCCGCCACCTTCCCTGACACACCTTTGTCTGGGCCTGCAGCATCTCCGGGCCGGATGGCTCTGAGGCTCCCAGAGCTTCTTGCCTCCACAACTGCTCTTTTCTCCATCCGCTTTATTTTCCTCCCATCAGCCAGATGATCTTTTTAAAACTCAGATCGAACTGGTTTTTTGCTCCCTCATGGGCTAAAGGTAAAACCATGTCAGATGCCTAACAAGGCCCTGCAGGACCTAGTCTGGACCAGCGGCCCTCACAGAGAGGCCCTCGGACCCCGCGCTCTCCAGCGTCTCCTCAGGATACCGGAGAGTGGGAACCATTGTCATCACGGTGATGCTAAGGTGTTATCTGCCTCTTCCCCGTGTCCAGTTCTGCACTGATGGCGTGGCTGTGAGTACAGTTGCCGGCTCTACTAGACCACCGTACTAGTAGTCACTCGTGCTCTTCACTGCCAGTCTAAAGCAAACAAAACGCCAGATTCGCTTAAGAAAGTGCTTCAAGAAACAATGCCAGTTATGAACTCCATTGAGCCTCAGCGCCCGAGGGCACTTCTTCTGGATGCTCTGCCCGACAACATGGCCAGCGCGAGCCAAAGCCTCCCTCTGGCCCGCTGAGGCGAGAAGCCCGCCCCACAGAGCCCCGGTGCGGCTGTTCGGGTCTCGGGCCATGCTAGCAGCTCCTTTTGCTTGTTCAGACGCGGGCATTTGGTGGACATGGTCTCCAAAGTGAAAAAAAGTGAGCTCCTTTCCAAGGAAAACAGCCAGTGATAAAATGGGAACTTTTAAGCAAAAATTTGAATTTGAAGAGAACTTATATCTATCACTGAAAGCTTAACAGCTTTGCAGTAAAGATTTTTCCCCTGAGCTCCATGGTGATATTAATGAGTGTAATTGGCAGGTACTGTGTAATGAATTGCACAACACTGGGAAGATCTTCGTAAGCCAGGTTTGCCACATGTCCAGTGCATGATGCTGTAATATTCTGCGTAGGTTAAAGATCCACTCAAAGTGAAAGATAGACCAACGATTTTCCTAACAGAGTGCAGAAAGTTTATTAATTCGGCTTCAGTGTCCACACTGGGACTGACCTTTAAAAAAGCACCATTTGACAAGATTCGTTACACGTCAGGTCTTCCTCATTCACTTCAACTCCAAATGCATCACGGCCGACTGAATGTAGAAACAGGCAGGAGACTCCGACCATCTTTTATTAAGCCAGGGGTTAAAGCAATTTGCAAAAATATAAAAACAGTGTTACTCTTTTCGCCATTTTATGTGCTGTTTAGGAAAAATATCCTCACAAAAATGATACATTAACAAACAATGAATGAATTATTGGCATTTTAAATGAGCGTTTTTTAACAGCTGCCCACTTTAGTTTTTAGTATGGTAAATCAGTGGATTCTAAGAGCATAAGGGACTCCTGAGACCAAAAAGTTTGAGAACCACTGATCCAGACCCTCGATCTATCTTCTACCCCCAAACTGCCTTCTTTGCATCACTCCGTCAGTCTGTGGATGAAAGGGGGGCCATGTGCGAAACTGGACAAGCCCGGGGGGGGCCTGCATGGTGGCCTCTCAAACTCAAAGGTCAGAGTAACCACCTAGGAAGGTCTGAACAGAACAGTTCCTAACCAGAAGTGAGTCCGTAGTCACGTCCTCTTTGCCTTGCATGAGCCTGTCTTACTGTCTTTTTGCATCTGAGGTAACACACCTTCGGAACGTCAGAATAGCCTTCTTTTCCAGACCCCACAGGGCACGTCTCCCGCCGGAGCAGGAGACCACTGGGCCCCTCATTCCCGTCTTGTTCCCTGAGTACCGTCTCCACGTGCTGGAAATGTGCTATTAACTGTCCTGTACCCGCCCCTGTAAAACAGGTAGGTGCCTCTCCATTTTGCTTTTTTAATCCAATTCCAGAGATTTCCCCACTTGGCTTTCTCCCACCCCCTTATTCCACCACCCACGGACTTTCTGTCACCCTCCTTCTGTCTCCTCCTCTTATTCTGATGTATAAAATAAGCTACAAAACTGCCATTCCCCGGATCATTTCCTCAATCCGTTGAGGTTTTGTTTCCCGGCGGTTGTCCAATTTGGCTTCAGTAAACTCACAAAAATTCCCTACAGGCTTGGACATGTCTTAACATCGGCAAGTCCCTCCAGCCTGTCTCCCTTCTGCCTCAAGGCCTTTGCACACGCGGTGCCTCCTTCCTAAAGTGCACGTGCTCCCCATCTTCCACCATCTCTCATCACCCTCTGCTCACTCTGACCAGCCCAGCTCAGGAAAGCCTTCTCTTCCCCTGTGTCCATCGTGTCCATTCTCGCTCCCTCCCTTCGTGGGCTCCATCCCAAAATACACCTGTTCTTTCTCTTCACCTTCGGACTTGAACTCCTGTTCTGTCCCTCCTTTATCATTTCCCCCTTTCGCCTCTTTTACAAGCACCACCTCCTCTGCTATCTGTTGTATTATATTAATCACCACCTGTCTGATACAAAGAGATGAGAAATTAACCGACATTTTTAATGCTAAGGGCGCCGGCTGATGAGTCTTTTCCTTGAGAGTTCATCCATTTTTTAGAGGGTCCTCATATACCACTTTACAGGCTGCGGTGTAATTTACTCTATGGGGTTTTTCTTCAGTTCAGGAAGAAAAGCATCCGCATTTGTCATTAATGAAGCCGATTTTCCTCTCTCTTGTAGTCAGAAGTCCCTGCAGTGGGTGCCTATTTTTGGTATCTGCCAAACTGCCCATTTTAATGAAACACCATCTTTTCTGTGAGCCCCATCCCCTTGAAGTACAAACTCCAACCTCACTTATCCTCAGGATCAGTGGGAATTAGCCTTATTATTCAATTTTCCTTTGCAAAAAAAGCCAGTTGTCTCTTATCTATCAGTCTGCCATACAGCTATGAGAGGTTTGATGAGATTTTCTTTTTGAACTGTTGGAGAAAGCCTTTGTAATAGCTCAGGCGATCTGTGCTGTGGGTGAGCAGGTCTGGGGGTGGAGCTTCCCCTGGCTGCTAACGATCCCGGACAGACCTCGTCCCCGTTTGTAAGTTGAAGGGTGTTCACTGAAGTTCATCCTGCCTCAAGACTGTGATCCAAATGTATCCCAAGAGCCCGGCATGTGCCCAGGCTGTGCTTGCTACCAAGCTGGGCTGCGGCTGCAGGAGAATTCAGCTCATGTTTCCGGAGAAGGGGACAGTGCCCTTGGAAACCAAGTATTAAATCTGTGAAACATTAGGGGCAGTACAGACTGATATGCACCTTGCAATATATACATGTATGCACATGCGTGTCTCTACGTTTATTTAGGTACCTGTGTGTGTGTGTGTGTGTATGTAGGATGCTCGCCTTGTACCAGCGTCCTTGCTAGGTCCTGGGACAGGGTAGAGGCAGATGAGGACAGTGTATGAAGGTCAGCCCTCAAGAACTCATAGGCTTGTAATGGAGACAATGGAACATACAGCCCGCTGGACCCAAAAATTCAACAGGCAGGATGCATACTGTAAGAAATGTAGAATGAGAGGCCCCCAGAGGGTGTGGACATCATTAAGAAAAGCTGTAAAGGAGGATGGTGAGAGAGGAGCCAGGGTTGGCACCCAAATTTCTTTGCTGAGAGTGCAAGGGGGCCTGTGGCACCCTCATGAAAATGGGGTGAGTGAGGTGTCTAGTTTGATGGGAGGGTCCTCTGCAGTGTCTTGGGGTGTATTTTCAATAATCACCCAATTGTTTCTAGTTCCTGGGCATTTTCTTTCTCTCTGGAACGGGGATTGAGTATTCCAGGCTGGAAAGACAAGGGTGAGGCGGTGGGGGAGGATGAAACTCGAGAACAAATTACTCCCCCTCACAAAACTTGTCTGGTGATAGAGCCGCTGATTTTCACCTTTCAGCTACTCCGCTTCCTCCCGTCCTCCATCTGGGAGAGGTTTGCATGCCCGCAAGGTGCTCCGAGGATGTGGGGTGGCCCGTGGCCATTAGCAGGAGCTCTCTGCCCTGAGTGCATTAGATCATTGCCGAGAGCTCTCAGCGCTTGACGGATGCGACAGCTGCCACTCAGTCAATTTCCTGGTGAATGGCCGAGCCAGGTGGAGTGGGTAGATAGCTGGCCTCACGGAACAGGGAAGGCTAATAACTAATCATTAGGTCTCTGAACCTTGCCATGTTACCAATTAATGGGAGAATAAAGTGAAACGAGTAATTAGATGGGTTCCAGCCCACTGGCTGAGCTGCCCTGCCCGAGCGCTGTGCGAGGACTTTGCTTTAAACATTTTTCCTCAAAACTGCGCTTCGAGGTGTGGGCGGTGTCTCAGCTCCACCTTAGAGATGCGGCGGTCGGAGCGCAGAGAGGTGCAGTGTCCACCAGCACCACCGACTGTGCGTGGCAGAACCGCACTCAAACCCAGGTCTGCCGGCCCCGGAGTCCACTCTGTGCAAGACGCCTCCCTGTGCGCTGGGGAGTTGGTGTTCATTCAGAACTCACCCACGAGCACCTGAGAGTCCACCTGGGGAACCACAGGCCGAGCCCCGTTTCTGCCCGACCTGCATGTCCTCTCCATCCTCCCCCACTTCCAGGCTGTGTGCTCACTGGGGTAAATGCCCTGGGGCCCTCACAGCCGAGCCCTCGGCGTCTTGGTGCCCCTGCAGCCCATGAGGCCCCTGTGACAGCAGCAGCCCGGGAATTAGGACCACTGGTTTTCCCACCCTTGGCCCAGGAGTCTCCCAATACCAGAAGACTGGCTGGCTCTGGGCGAGTCATTTCCTCCCTCGTAGCAGGTGACCTCCCAGATCAGCCTTCTCCGGTGCTGATGGATACAGGATTGAGCTTAATTTATCACCAGCCGTAAACTTCATTATCGAGTGACATGTGTTAAGATGTGGAACATGGTTTAAGTAATCGTGTAAATAGGAATATCTGTATTTCCCCTGGGTCATCACTCCTGGCTACGCCGACTAGGAGCCCCTCGAACTCTTTGAGTAAAAGAATTCCTGGATGCCAGGTGCCTCGAGGAACTGAGCACCTTTCTCTCTCCACTCGACCCCAGTCACCACTGTTGCGTGTCTGGCCCCACAACATACAGGCCTCATTTTACAAATGCTCAAAGAAGCAGAGTGGCCTGGGGAGGTCCTGCAGCTTTAGAGGGGCGGAGTGCGGGTCCTCAAAACCTGCCCCCTGCTTCCTGTCCAGCGCCCCTCGGCTTCCTTCTGCTCATCTGCTGTGTTCTGATGGGTGGTTGCCCCAAAGGCCTTGCCTGCGTTCCCAACGCTCAGCACATGGGCACAGCGTGAGCACTAATTCCCATTTAAGGAACAAATGAATGAGCTCGTATCCCCATGCGTGGCTCTGCTTTGTAGCGCTGGTGTCTGTTTTGATGTTCTGTCTGCCCCTCCCTACCACATTTTCGTATACGAGGTCTGTCCGGAAAAAGTCCAGCCATTATTAATATAATGAGAATGGTTTGCATGCCATTAATGTAACCTGGCAGCCAAGGAGAGTGGACTGGAATGCACATGCATGAACAATGATGACCTCACTGTACCAGTCAGTGGGGGTGGTAGACACCCTTGAGTGAGCATGTGCACTGTGTGGCCGTCACATTCAAAGTGATTGAACCACTAGACCCACAAGCATCAGATTTTGTGTTAAGCTTGAATATTCCTCTGTGGAAACTACTTGGATGATTCAGAAGGCTGCAGCTATGGGCAACTGGCGATTGGTAGCTTGCTTTCATCATGACAATGCACCCACTCATACATTGCGTCTCATGCAGAGTTTTTGCGAAATATCAAATCACCCTGGTAACTCAGTGTCCCCTACAGCCCAGATTTGGCACCCTGAGACTTCTGGCTTTTCCCTAAACAAAAATCACCTTTGAAAGGGAAAAGATGTCAGACTGTCAGTGAGATTCAGAAAAATACAACGAGGCAGCTGATGGTGTTTGGGAGAACTGTGTGAGGCCCCAAGGTGCCCACTTTGAAGGGAACTGAGGCATCATTGTCCTGTGTACAATGTTTCCTGTATCTTGTATCTTCTTCAATAAATGTCTCTATTTTTCATAGTACATGGCTGGATAGTTTCTGGACAGACCTAGTATACTCCTCAGCCAGGAGAGAAGCTATAAATGCCCCTGGCTCTCCTAAAATAAAATGCATGCATTTCATGGAAATGCTCTGTAGTTCTGGAGTCTTTGGGGCTCACTTCATGTTTGTAGGCTGTGTTTTAGTAGCTGAAATCCTCGGAAAGTATATATATGTTCCTATTAAAATCACAGAGGTTGTCTCGAGTAGGCTAAAGATTTTTTTTTGCCCAAATGAGACAAAATAAGTCATTTTATACTAGTGTCAAAAATATATACTGTGTATGTACATAAAACTGAATGAAAGTCTTTAAGATGCTCTATCATAACTATAAAAAAATAGCACCAAATTTTCTGGCAGTAGTAGCCTTTGCCAAGGAGGGGCTGATTGAGAGGCAGTTCCAAAGCAGAGTTCTGGACATTTCTAATCACAGACGCCACACGCCTCACAGCCCTCTCCACCACCTCTTCCCTGGCTCCTGATCGTGCCCTGTAACACTTTAAGGTGGAGGTTCCTAGAGCACCCCACTGAAAGCACCTGGCTGGTATATTCGGCAATACCAATGTCTCTGGGCTTGCGGCCAGAAATGTGTATTTTAACAAGCTCTTTGGGTGATTTCTTAAGCACACCAAAGTTTGAGGGTTATTGGCCTCTCCAGTACTGTCCAACTCCAACGCCATGGGATATGCAAGATCCTCCAGGACCAGGGATTGCCTCCTTGCCAACTTAATCTTCCACCATCTCTTGCCTCCAACAATCCTGGCTGTAACACCGAATAAATTACAGCTACCGACCCAGCATTGCGGCGCCTCTTCCTTCGATGCAGAACACTGGCTGGACTCTCTCGGCCTAGCCGACCCCTCGTCTTCCACCAATGTCCTGTTCAGGAGGAAATCTCCCAGGAGCCCTCCCTGACTTCTCTCAGCCTCAGAAGATGCCCGTGTTCTGTGCTCGTGTAATACTTGCTATGTTATTTCAGAATCGTTAGACATCGTTTCATCCACAGACTGTGAACTTTCTGGGAGCAGGAAGGGGCCTCATACGTCTCCGGGTCCTGTTACCTGGCGGTGCCCAGCACCTAATAGGAAATCCATCCATGATTTGCCTTGAGATTTACTGATCTAAAGAGCTGGATCAGAGTTCAAGGAGAGGCAGTTTATAGAGGATCATGGTGCTGACATTTGTTGAACAAAAATAGTAACGGTGAAGGTCAAGTTCCGGGGGAAAGTGTAAAGCCTGGAGACAGTAACGGTGGTGCACAAATCCCTCTCTCTGTCTGAGGCACAGGCTCACCCACGGAGCACGCGCTCCGTGTCAGACACTGCACAGCCTTGTTTCCGTGAGCACGGTTTCATTTAATTTTTTACAGCAGTGCTATGGGGAGGGGGAACCATTATTTTTTCCACTTGATGGATGAGGAGGCTGAGGCTTACAGACATGCAGCAGTGTGCTGAAATCCAGCTAAGTTCGTAGGACCCAGGGCCAAGTCTGTCTGATGCCAAAGCCGCTGCGTCAGCCTTGAGGAAGAAGGAGTGAGCGGGGAGCACAGCAGGTGACATGGGAGAGAAGGGGCAGTCTTTGCTGGCAGAGATCGGCCCCGCCCCTGGGCGGCTCTGAGACATGCCACGAGCGGCTCCTGCTCCCCCAGCACAGGTTCCTGGCCTGTGCCACAGGGCGATGAGAGTGCCACCTCCAAGGGCTGTGGCAGGGCCTCCTAGAGGTGACATCCCCAGCCCAGCACCTGGCACCGAGCCAACATGCAATAGCGTTGGCCATTGTCCCCACTGCAGGGTAGCAGAGCTGTTCTGAGAAGGAAAGGAATGAAGGAATGTGAATGCATCCTTAGTAAACGGTGCGGCGTGGAACAAGGGGGAAGAGTCAGTTTCAGATTCTAAACGAAGTGTGGGCCAGCAGGGCCCAGGAGGCCCAGGGGGAGAGCACGCGGACAGCAAGGAGAGTTTCATAGCGCCCGGAGCTCCTGGCGCTAAAGCCTTGCATTGGGAACGTGAGCGTGGACGGCTCGTGGCCTAGCCATGGCTGGCCCTGGCCGTGGCCCACAGACTCGCCCCTCCGAGGCAAAGACTTTCACATCTAAACAATGGTGCCCGCTCCCTGGAAGGCACAAGTGAAGGGGAACTTCAAAGTGTGTGTCAGGAGCCCCTCATGGCTCTAAAGATTAAAAACAAACCCTCAAAAGACGAAATAACCTCAGAGCCTTCATGTGGGTAACCTGGAGTCTTTTTGAGAGGAATACGGGGCCTGGGAGAGATTGATATGATGGGATTTCCAGGGCTCCCGTGGCCCAAGAAAAGCGGGAAGAAAAGATGAATGCTTTGTCTTCTGAAGAGCGGCCTGGGCCTTTCATCCTGAGATTAGAGGCCCCGGATGCCAGGCCGTCCCCATAAAGGGGGATGCTCTTGAACACAGGGCAAAGTTGGAGGGGGAGGGGGCACCACAGTCCATTCACTCATCCCACAGACCCGCCCGGGGCAGACGCTGCACCACGCCCTGGACCAGGGCTCTGGGCCCAGAGAGATGAACAGGCCACTGAGGGGCATGCGGTCTGGCCAGCTGCAGTGTGGGAGCCCAGGAGAGGACGAGGGTGGCGGGCACCATAGGAGGAAGCAGCCCGCTCTGCTGCAGGGTGTCTTGAGGGCTTCCCTGAGGAGGGAACCCCTGAATCTGAAGAAGGAGTAGCTGCCTGTGAGAGCAGGCGAGAGGGCATCTCAGGCCAAGGGCAGAGCATGAGCAGACCCAGCGTGTCCAAAACAGAGTGAGGAGGGTTGTCAGGGGAGGCGGGAGGCCTCGCCCACGCAGCCAAGGAGCACCGCGGTAGATTCCCTTTCTCTGGATTTTGTCTGTCTTTTCTAAGCTTTGGCCTTAGAAGCGGAAAAACCCACACACCCTGTTTTGTACCCTGGTGTTTCGTACCCTGGTCTTCCGTTGGGGAATGTCCTGGCAGGGGACTGGGGCTGCGGTTCTGCTGGCGATGGCAGAGAGCTGTGCGAGGAGCCTTTGGGGGAGGGAAGCATGAGCACCAAGTCTTGCTCTTCTCTCCTGCGGCCGCGCCCGCCTGCTTGCCTCGAGGGGAGAAATGTCCAGTAATAAGATGACACCGTTGGATTAAAACGAGTTGAGAAGAAACAAGATCGATACTGTGCCACTTGTGCCATTAGGTAGCGCCTGGACCAGCTCGCAGGCGTCGTGGTTGGCTCCAGCCCCTCGTGACATGTGAGAGGTGCGGGGAGAGTTAGCTCGCCTCTCACACGCTGGAGGGAATCTCCGGAACAAATTTTCGATGATAAAAGTAGTTGGGCTTGACGATTTTGCTCAGGTGTAAAAAAAAAAGTGCCTGTTATCCCCACAGGTATTTCTGCAGGAAATTGCCTGGGCCTGTTTCTTCTCTCTTCGTTCTGGAAGAGCCCAGTTTCGTGCTGACACCCCCCCACCCCGCCTTCATCAGGGCTCTCTGCCAGCCTGTCGCCTCCACCTGTCGTCTTCTGTTTCGTTTCTAAACTGCTCGTCTTCATCTGCCAAGCCCCCACCTGCCCTTCCCCCGCGTCCTACTCTGCTGAGTCCTTTCCATTCTCCTCTGAAAGGCGTCTTCTCGGCATCTTCTCACTGTGAGTTTGCACTGCAGTGAGAGCTGACAGAGCAGCCCGCCGCGCGGTGCAGTGCAGAGAACCCAGAGAACAGGGGAAGCAGGGCCAGGGCCCCTGCCCCTCTCTCTGCCCCACATTGTAAAGCAGCATCTCACTATGGAGCTGGCAGGGGAGGGAACACTCTGGAGTCCGATACAGTGGTGTCACTATGCGCTGAGCATCTACTGTGTGCCAGGCCTTGTGTTGAGTGCTGGGAGCATGAGCAAGTTGGAAGCTCACCCAGCTGGGATGTCTGGGAAGACTTGGTGGAAAGCAGATGACCAGTGGGAAAGCAAATGCCCTGGAGGGAGGGATTCTCTCACTTGAGGAGGAAATGGAGGCAGCGTGACACTGGAAAGGGGGCTTGGCTGGGGCCAGACTGGTCTGGGTTGGTGCCCTGAGTAGCTTTTGTGGGCAGGAAAGGCCACTCACTCTCCCTGCACCCCAGTTTCTGTGCCTGTACAAGGAGGTTCCTGACAGCTAGAGCTGTTGGGAGTATTAAAAGGTAACTACTCTCTTGAAACACCTAGGGCGACACCTGGCCCAGAGGGTGTCTCGTGAATGTTGGTGACACCAGTTTCCAAAAGGTTGACCTTTGCAGGTTTTGAACAAATGCTAGTAAACAAAACAAAAAAATAACGATAATGCTGAAAACACAATTTTGGAAAAAAGTTTCAAGAAAAAAACACAACTTCCAACCTCGACTTCTACCAACAAAGTGAGTGCTTCTCTGTACCCCATTTGTGTGCAGACGCGCCTTTAATAATTTGCAATTTGCAAACAATTCGAACTCCACTGATTTGCAAGGGACGTGATGGCAAAAACTTGCCCCACAAGGCTCTCCGGTCCTCATGGCAAGCTCAGGGAATGTCCCAGGGTGCGGCTGTACCACAGTTTACCCCACCCCTGGACATTTACATGGTATTCAGGTTCATTCCTTAACTCAAACCCAGCCGTGGAGTTACGGAGTCAAAGGCAGTGCTTGCCTTTGAAGGTCCGCTGCCGCATGCCACTTTGTCCAGAGGGCCATCGCTGCCACGCTGGCTGCCGGCCACGCCTGCATGTGCCCATCCCGTGCAAAAGCACAAGGCACCGCCTTTATGAAAGTAGGTGCAGATTCAGGGCGTGTGAGGTGGTTTTTAGATATGCATGCCTTTGGTTGTTAATGAGCTTGAACATGTTGCCACAGAGCCGTTCATGTTTACTGTTTATATTTTCTGTTACGGGAGTTGGAAATTCTCTGGCTGTCCTCCTTGTCCACTTAGCCATTGGGATTTGAGGTTTAGTACACACACACGCACACGTACACGCACACACACACACACATGGAACGGATATTGACTCTTTACCCTGAACTCTGAAAACCCTTATTCGGACATGACCATGCAGGGGTGGCTACAGTCCCACCAACAAGCAGAGGGTAGTGGGGGCCTGTTTGGGACATTGATTTCAGGGCCTGGTTCCCTCCTAGCTGTTCCAAGAGATGACCTTCCCCTGTCACCATCGTAAGGGATGGCACAGGCTGCCAGAGGGTTTCCAGACTCAGAGTCACTTCTGGGCTTGGCGAGTCTCAAACCTGTGGTTAGTAAACAAGGTCTTTCTGCTGACTCCAGGGAACCAGGATGTCGCCGTGGGTGCTCTGCCTCCTCTGGCCCGAGGTCAGTGTGCCCCCAAGGACGCTGCCAGTCCACCAGCCCCGCACACACTGGAGGGCTTCCCAGGCCCCAGGAACACCTTCAGGACTCGAGTAAGAAATGCCACATTGAACATTCAGCAGTGACACTTGAGGAGATGACTTAGTTCCAGAGCCACATAGGGTAAACATCAGTGCACCTGAAGGCTCAGAAATCGGGGACAACATATTCCATCTTTTAGAAAAGAGTCCAATAAGATGAAAACAGAGTGGGGTCAAGTTCTTGTGGAGCACTCAGGGATCTCATGAGAAAGGCTGGCCTATTTCCTGAGGGTTAGCGGTACATTTCCGGTATAGATACACATTTATTCCACTGCTCCTGCTCAGCCAGTTCAGCCCAATGGGGTGGCTTTCAGAAATGTCCTCTGGAAGGAGGGGCTGGAGAGGAAGAACAGCAGCAGCAACCGTGGACGTTGAGAGAGGGCTGTTTGCCAGGTAGCGTGCTCAGCTCCTTAAAGGTGTGATCTCATCATCCTGGGAACACAGATGGGAACACGTCTGTGACTGTCATGCTTCCCAGGCTCCTCTGTGGGCTCAGAGATGGCTCTCCAGGCAGACCAATTAGCCCCTAATACATTTCTCAGCTCTTCTTTCCCCTAACCGAACAGGCAGCCGTGAGCATCTAAAGTTTAGGATTATAGGACTCTCTGCCCTTCTCGGCTGTCTGCTTTGCTTCCTCCATCTATCCCTAACAATCCCATGCTCCCTCTCTGTCTAACCATCCCCAGTTGGAGTGCCTCCTAATTGCCATTACTAAAGCTGAAATTCTTGAGGTGCTGAAAGAGTACACAGAAATAAATCAGCAGGTGCCAGAATTTCTCCTAAGGGGGCTCAGCCTTGGGGAAGGATTACTGAGGTTTAATTTACACAACAGCTGTGCTTCTAAATGGGCGTGTAAATCAGTCCAGGGGTAATTGAAAGGCACTAGGAAAAAAAAATGTTACTTAGAGGAATCCTACAGTGAGCTCCTTTGTAAAACAAATCTCACTGATCCTTTGAGGTCCAGCTCTGATGTCACCTCTTCCGCGAAGTTCTCTCTGATCACCGCCTCTGCCCTAACCGGATTAATTCCTCCTTCATCTAAGTGCCCTTAAGATATCAGTTGGTGCCTCTGCCTAAGCACCGTGATCCAACCTGCCTTGTGCTATAAATAGATCTCGGCGCAAAAAAGGGTGTGAAATGAATGTTTGCCGAGTGAAGAAAGAAGGAACCAGCAATTTAGACTCAACTCCCTGAAGGGAAGATGTCTGTCCGATTTAACTCTTCTTCGCACTCCACCAGCAGGAACCCTCCTCTCCCATCTCCCTCTTCCGCCGTCAGCAGGCATTTTTTTTTTAAGATTTTATTTATTTATTTTTAGAGAGGGAAGGGAGGGATGGAGAGAGAGAGAGAGAAACATCAATGTACGGTTGCTGGGGGCCACGGCCTGCAACCTAGGCATGTGCCCTGACTGGGAATCGAACCTGCGATGCCTGGTTCGCAGCCCGCGCTCATTAATGAGTAACCAGCAACAAACAAATTAGCCTCTCTTCCCTTATCCTTTGTGTAAGCCCCCTCTCTTAACAACAAAGAGATGACTGATTTTAAGATTATTGGAAATTTGTTGGCAGGAGCCAGAGTAATTAAAAAGACGGAAAGATGCCTTCCAGGCTGTTCACACATTAACTGGATGTCCTTTCCTTCCTTACATTTCCCAGGCAAAGCAGTCCAGGCAGAGGGGTCCTCAGCCCTCTGCGGCGGGTAAGGGTGCGCCTCCGTCTCTGAGAACATCTCTTCTCCTGTGACGGGGCCGCTGACATCTGTACCCTTCAGGAGACTGAAATCACCATGACCACATTTGGT
This sequence comes from Tonatia bakeri, assembly GCA_004024845.1. Classification (NCBI taxonomy): domain Eukaryota; kingdom Metazoa; phylum Chordata; class Mammalia; order Chiroptera; family Phyllostomidae; genus Tonatia; species Tonatia bakeri. The sequence goes on along the minus strand of PVIA01007391.1, from coordinate 43,690 downwards.
GGCATGAGCTTCAGGGCTACACTCTTAGCTACTAGCCTTTGGGTCAGAGCAGACACACAACAGTTTTGAAAGGGAAATCGTGGCCTTGGCCATGGATCCTCCCTTGGCCCACTCCTGTGGAGATGGAGTGGCCCTCTATTCAGGAACAAGTCTTGTTGGATCTGTCAGCCTAAGCATTTCAACGCTACCTTTGGTTTGATCGACTACCAAAGAAAATAGCTTGGGTCTAAATCTGCAAGACAGTTTATCTGCTTCCCAGTGATCTGCTGCCTGGCGCTGTCCACAACAGCTAACTGGGAGGACGTGGGAGCTGGGTGGCTTAGCCGGCTGGGTCGAGCCAGACCCTCAGAGAGCTCCGTTCTGCATACCGCTGTTCCTGCTGCCTTTCCTGAGTCGGCTTCGGTGCCCGCTCTGTGGTGGGAGGTGCTACAGGAAACATCGATTTTAAATTTACACTGTGTGTGTGAAGACCTTAAAACAGTGCGTGGCACATGGTTGAATTGTATGACGGTGTGAGCTGTTACCACTGACAGCACCATTGGTGTCATTGTTAGGCGGCTGCTGAGGATGTCACGCCCTGCCTCACTCGCTGTCTCACCGCAGGGGCACTTTCTCTCTGGCATCAGTTCCCGGGGAAGCCGAGCTTCTCCGCGAGTGACTGGAGTGTCTTCTGCGTTGTAGCAGCTTGTTGTCAAAGTGCGTCTTTTGATTTTTGTTTCCCTGTTTCCTCTGATTATCAGGAAGCTCGGAGCCAAATGTGTGACCCCTCCCCACCCCCGCCATCAGCAACGCTGGCCACTAAAGTGTGTGTTTCCTTGTGTTTCGTTCACCTTTGACCTTATGTTTTTATCCTGCCCGTGCCTTCCTTTCACCCCGTTTACATGTGGATCCATTTTAAAGCATCGTCTGTCGACCTACCTACCATCTGTCTATCTCTGTAAGCCGCTGCATTTCCTTTTTTAAAAAGAACATTCGTGTATTTTGGAAATCAATATTTAAAGTATTTCAAAGGAAAAAGCAGCCTAAGTGTTCATCTCTAATGAACGGATTCCCAAAATGTGGTATATTCTTACAATGGAATATTACTCGGCCTTAAAAAGTAAGGAGATTTTGACATGTGCTGCAGCATGGGTAAACCTTGAGGACATGATGCGAGGTGAACCAAGTCCGTCACAAAAGGACAAACGGTGTGCGACTCCACTCACACGCGCTACTCAGAGGGGTCACATCCAAAGAGACAGAGCGTGCGGCGGGGTTGCCGCGGGCTGGGTGGCAGGAGAACGGGGAGTTTCCGTTGAACAGAGGGAGTTCCAGACTCACAGGCAGAGAAGCGTTCCGGCGCGGGTGGCGGGACGGCAGCGGAACCACGTGGCTGTGTTTAATGCCACTGACCTGTACACGTGAAGGTGGTTAAGATAGTAAACGTGATGTGTATGTTAACACAGTAAATAAAAACACGTTATTTTAAAATATTTCAAAAGAACAAAACTCTTAAGTTACGTTGCCATCTTGAAAGTAGCCTAAAATTGATTTTATTAAAAAGCACGGAAATGGAGACTTTAAATTTGTAATTGAGCCCTCATTTTCTCCATCATTCAGTCTAACTTCTAATCTCTGTCAAATGTCCTCATTAATTGGTTGACAAGTACCATTCATAGAGGACAGCACATAATTAATACTGCACTGCACACTGCTCAGCCCACCGGGTCCTGCCCGGTGGACCACAAAGCGACCGCACTGGGGTGACGAAGTCCAGGACCACAAAGGGAACGTCGCCAGCCCGAGCCTCGCCCCGCAGGCCCCTCCCACCCCCCCCACCTCCTCCCCACAGGCGGACACGCTCCTGGTTTCTGACACAGAGTGTGCCTGTCACCCGGTTTTGAGCTTTACGTATAAACACAGTTGGACCACATAATTCCTTTCTGTCTGGTGACGCTGTGTTGCTGACAGTCATCTGTGTTGTTGCGTGTGGAGGGGATTCATTCATTTTCATTTTTGTATGGGATCATATTTTCAAAATGTACCCCAACGTATCTTTCCTGTGTTCTGTGCTAGTTGAGTTGTTTCCAGTGTTCCGCTCTCATGTTATGTCCTTTTGGGGAACAAAATGGGTAATAAAGAAGCTAAGCTAAGTGCATGAGTGAACGAGTGCATTGTTAAAATTGTCACAGATGACGCCTCTTCGTTCCCAGTGGCTTGGCCACAGAGTCTCCAGGGCCAAGTCCCCTCCCGCCCCCGCTCTGAAGTCCTTGGAGAGCCCCTGCATTGTCCTTGATGCCATCTGTGCCAGACCCCGCTCAAGCGGCAGCGTTCATTCATTCACTCACTCACTCACTCAGCACATAAGCACTAAACGTGCACCGTGGGTGCGCGTTGTTTTGGAATCTGGGGACACACCGGGCAGGAAAACAGACAGCAGCATGTTCTAATGCCGCAGACCTCGCCCCGGCCTGCACTCTGAGGTTTCGCGTCACTCCGCGAGCTCCGGTCAGCGCTCTGCCCTGCACTGGCCCTTCTCTGCTAAGCCTCACTGACTCTGGCCCACACATTCAGCCCTCAACCAAGGATGTCAGGAGAGACCTCCCAGCCCCCCGCCACCCCCCACACTGCAGACACCTCAGCTCCCCAGTGCCGATCTCTGCTCAGGAGCCCAGACAATCTGCTGCTCCCCACACCCCTGGCCCGTGGTCTGTAGGGTGCCTGGGGCTCACCTCATGTGCCCCTTTGTGCAAGGATCACAGGCCTGCACGGCCTCTGGTCTGATGATGAAAACACTTTCCTCGAGAAGTTTTCTTAGCATTGTGGTTATTCAAGGCAGGGGTATAAATCTGCTATTGCTCTGTCACGGCCCAAAGTGGACATGTGTGTGCTTGTCTTTTTAGTGGCCCCATATTACTCCATTATATAGGCAGAACTTAATTCTGGTGGATTTTTTAAAGTGCAGTTTATTTCCTGGAGTGCAATGAGAAATTTAAGATTTAGAGATTATACTCATTCCTGTCCCTGACTCATGCTCACTTCAGCAGGTGCTGTGATCGCCTTTTCTCCCTTCTTTCTTGATTGTGATAAAGTACACAGAACCTGAAATTTACCATTTTAGTGATTTTTAAAGTATACAATTCTGTGTCATTAAGTATATTCACAGCATTGTGCAACCATCAATTCTAGTAGATTTTAAAGGTAAGTGTATTTATTGAAGTTAAAATTGACTTCTGGCACACAGCAGAAAGTATTAAACTAAATATGTGGTTTAATCCTGTCACTGGAAAGAGTGTTTTTTAATTTGTTGGAATGCTTTTGGCTTCAGGTAGCTGAAAACCCAACTTAATCTGGCATAACTCGATTCAGGGACATGAATTATCTCCCATAAAAAGGTGTCAGAAGCTGAAGCAGCTCCAGAGGTGGTTCGTGTGGTGGCTCCGTGACGTCGCTGAGCATCCAGGTCCTTTCCGTCCTTTGTTCTCTGAACAGCGCCGTTGGATGAACCCCACTACTCATGGGCCAGTCTATGACCTGCTCCTTTTACTTGTCGGGATAGTAAGGACGTGCTTCCGCATGCGTAGATCCAGCTGTAGACGTATTGTTTCTGCGGCCTGAGTTTCGTTCCATTTGGGGGCTTACCACACTTTTTATAACCCCGGTGATGGGGACTTTACACTTCCGATTTTCCACATTTCAAACGGTGCTACCAGGAACCGCCCCCACCCCCCACGTGTGTGTGCCTTTGTCGACACATACCAATATTTATGCAGGATAGATTCCTAGAAATATAAAACTGCAGGGTCCAAGAATAGGTGATTTAAAATTTTGATAGCTCCTGCCAGATTTTATGAGGGTATTTTGGGGCCAGCTGCTGCTGGTATAAGATAAGCAGTTTCCAGACTTTCTAACTTTATAAACCAATAAAATTTAAAAACAAACAGTAGAGATAACAAAGAAAGTATCCAACATTTTATTTTTCCATGTAAGGGCATTGGAAAAAAAAAACCACCCAAGTACCGATCATTAGCCTGAGCCATGTGAAACTGGCATTTTGGAAAATGTCAGAATAGTCTGGGTTTGTCTGAGTGAAGTGATAAAAACCCTAACTGGGGACCGAGTCTCCGCAGCTCACCGAATGCTGCCAGCACGGTTTCATGGAAGAATGGGCACATGCGCCCACCACTCACGCACGCGCACCTTCATTTGCCTTCCTCGTTTCACCCGTCACGGGGCGGACACAATCTTGTGTCCGGGAGTCACTTGTGGGGACTCGTCGACCCCCGTCCCTCCCACCGCCGCCACCACCTGTTCGTCTGCTCTGTACCTGGGAGGGAGGTTCTGGCCCCATGCAGAGCAGCATGGTAGGGGGTGGGAATGGGGATGAGGAGGCCTGCCCTGGTGTTCCTGCCCTGGTCCTGCACTCGGGTGTAAGCCCCTGTGGAGATGGGGTGAGAGGACCTGTGACACTTGGCACAGGCAGGACCCTGGGATCCCCAAGAGGCACAGGCTCTCCCCGACCCCCTAGTCCTGTCCCCATCTCACTATGGAATCTGGAGACAGCAGAAGCTTCGGGGTGTGAAGAGTGAGCCTCCTTGCTGTGGCCTGGGGCTTCCCTGCCCAGCTAGCCCAGGAGCAAAGCCACTCCCAGCAGCCCGTGCGTAGTGGGGATGGACCCTTGGGAGTCTGCGCAGGAGACGAAGAACAGGAGGGTGCTGCACGATGCTGAGGGTCCTGGCACTGGTGTGGGTGCTCCTGAGGTCTTCCTGGGAACCCTCGGAAACACCTGAGCGATCTGCGAGGGAAGGTGAGAGCAGGGCAGGCCCCTGGCTCTGTCACTGTGCAGGTCGAGGGCTCCCGAGGCGATTGACACTTGGGCTTACCGTTTTTGTGAAGCTCCAGCCTGAAGACCAAGTTTCTTGAAGCAATGGACTGGGTCTTTCTCAACTTTGATCCCCTGTCCCTACCCCGAACTCAGGCCTTGCAAGTAGTAGGTGCTCAGGAAATTTCCTTGCAATAGTGTAGGCCCTGTCCCAGGGGCCGGCAAACTTGTCCCATAAAGGGCCCAATAGAAAATATTCCAGGCTCTCCTGGCCATACTGTCTCTCTGGCAGCTACTCCATTCTGCCCTTGCTATGTGAAATCAAATAGACATGGCTGTGTCCCAATAAAACTTTATTTACCAAACCAGGTGGCGAGTAGGTTTTGGCCCACGGAACACAGAGTGTTGACTCCTGCCCTATATTATAGGGGAGAGAACACGAGCAGACCACCTTAAGGTCAAATACTACCTTCATCACTTGTAAGCAGGATAAGCTCTTCCACCTTCTTGGGCCTTAGTTTCCCCAGATGGAAGGTGAGGATAATCATCACTACCTGCAGGACCGTCGTGACGGTTCAGTGGGACAGGGTGTGTGGGCCACCCGGCAGGGCACAAGTTGGAGGTGGGGGCAGGGCTTAAGAACTGACAGCCCACAGCCCAGCTTCCTTTCCGCAGCCGGTCTGGTTCGGGGATAACACTAAAGCGAGAGGCGGGACGTTTAAGGGCTGACAGAGAGAATTGCTTGGGACTTCGGTGTCATTTTAACACAAGCCCCAGGCAGAGACGTAACGTCCCTGGCCCTCCTTACACATCGCCTTCAGGTGTCAGTTCAGGAGCATCCGGGTTTCATCACATCCATCACAAGCAGCTGAAGGCCTCTGAAAATGCGGTCCCAGACAGATGTTGAGCCTGACGGGGGATTAGAAATATCCTCTTCCATTAAGCATAAATTAACTTAATCACCAGGTAGAAAAGATAAGCAACATAAACAGCGTTCCCTGAGGCGTTCATTAAAATTAATATTCTATTTGAAATTGAGCTTGTATGTGCTAGAACCCCTACAAAGAGGTAGTATCTGCTGTAACTTCTTACACTGGCCGAGCGGCCAAGGTGGGCGGGCTGAGGACAGTGACGCACCGTGCGGTTTAACTTTGCCTCCTGGACTGCCTTTCACCCACGGGTGGATCTGGACGATGTCCTAAAGAAATTGTTACTCTCGTCTTTGACCGTTTTCGGAAGTCATCAGACTGATCCAAAGAAGAGAAACTCCGAGCCCAGACGACGAAGAGCAAGGTGCTTCGAGCCCACCGTTCGGACCGTGCTGTGGGAAGCGCTCCCGGGGTGAAACAAGCAGCAGGAGGTGTCGACGCTGAGTTGCCAGGACACCGCTGCCTGTCTGGGGGTGCAGCGGGTGGCGGAGAATGAGGACCGCGGTCAGGGCTCACTGTGTTCCTTATCAAACTTCACCTTGAGCAAAATTCAGCGGGGTCGGTATGGGACTGTGGAAGGAACTGGAGTCAGACAGACCTGACCTTGGACCCTAGTTCTTTTTTCCTGACTCCAACCTTGGGCAAGTCTCATAACTTTTCCAAGCCTCACGTTCCTAATCTGTAAAACATGGAAAATAAAGTGCGCCTCGTAGAATCGGTGTGAGGGTGGGAGACGATCCCAGTGCCTGGAGCTCACCCCATTCTCGGTGCTCACTGAATGCTCGGTGTTATTTATTTGTGAAGAAGTCACTGTCGAACGTCTGCCATGTGCCAGGTTCTAGACTGAGTGTGGAGGACGCAGAACACACTGAGATCCAGTCCCCACTCTCAAGATGCTCCCAGACCCGACCGAGGAGTGAGCCTCGGAACCAGAGAACCACATCTTCCGGTGACAAGTCCAGCCGAGGAAGCGTGAGCAAGGTGCTGGGTGACAGAGAGAAGGGAGTGGTGTCCTTTGGAGGAAGTGACAGGTGCTAAGTTTTAATGCCACAGAGCGGCTCGCGTGGTGTCTGGGCAGGGAAGGACCTTTTCAGCGGAAGAGTGCCTTGTGCAGAGGCGGAGAGACCTGTACAGGCATTTCGTGTTCAGAGGGCTATGAACAGCGAGGTACTGTTAGAGGGCGAGGAGGGACGGGGAGATAGGTCTGCAGCCCTGAGGACCCGGGTTTGAAGTGATTCCTCGGGTTGGCCATGGAGACCTGTGGGCTCCACTTGGTGCCAGCCACCCGCCAGGTGCTCAAGACGTTCACACCGGAAGGTGTCTCTCCTGAAAGGAAGTCCCACTGTTGACTTTAATAGAGTTTCAGGGCTTAGAGGAAGCAGGCACTGGCTGTGGCCGGCGGTGGCCAGACCCTAGGCCCTGTTCTATCTCCCCACTACAGCCTCGAGTGAGCTCCCCGGCATAATACTGCATTCAGCATGGAGCCCCCAGGCCAGGGCCTGCCGCCTAGTAGAAGCTTGTAAATGTTTGTGGAGTAAATGCTCACAGGACCCACTGACACCCTCTACCCCACCTCCCTCATGGTGCAACTTCGAGGGACAGAGACATTAACGGGTGAACCCCCGCGGCAAAGTCTCGGGGTTCAGTCAGGTCTGCGGTAGGCGTCTGATCAGCACTGCTGTTACTGGAAACAGCTGTGCATCAATTAGAACCGGGACGGGTGTGGGAAAAGCAGCTTCCCCACCCGTGAAAAATCTCTCTGTGATTACTCCTGGCTGTCTCATTTCACAAAACTCAGAATCTGCCCTTTAAGAAAGCAAAGGAATGCAAACCACATAGTTATATTTGGTGATTTGTCTTTTTAGCATTGCAAAGTTGACTTATTAGTCAAAACAATAATTATATTTGAGACTACCAAAGAGATCCAGGTTTTTTCTATGTGATCTAAAAAAAAAAAAGTAAATTTACAGGGGGAAAAAAGGAAACAGTTCCTCACAAAGCAAGCATTATCTCAAAAAAATATATATTTTCCCAAACATTTTCAGCTATCTCGACAGCTCAAAATATCGCTTTCTCCCCAAATCCACAACCCTTTGTTTTAATGATAACTGTGGCACAGGCGCCGCTGCCGTGCAGGGCTGGAACCTGAGTGCAGTTCGGAGTTACTCGCAGGCCTCCCTGTTTCCCAGCCGCAGACTCAGCTGATGAGGAAACTGGGAGGGAACTGGCAGGTTTCTGCCGTGCACAGAATACGGTGACGTTTGCTGTAGCAGCAGGGTGTTAAAGAACCGGGATGGGGAGTAGGGTCTGAGGTCCAGCCGGCACCATGTTTGGCAGAGAAGTGCATGGGTGTGGGGCGAGGCCCCGGGGGCCGCTGTCTCACTGGCAGACATCGGCTTCGGAACAGGAGCTTTAAAATCGCGACACTGGCTCCTGGGTTCTGATGCGGAGATTTCCTTGCTCCCTGGTGGTCTCGTGGTAATTGCCTGTGTCAGCCCTGTACCCCTACCCTAGCCTCCCTCGCTGCGTGTCCACGCACCTTAGGCTCCACCCCCATCACTTGAATCGCAGACCTGGTCCTTTCTGCCCATGCTCCTGGTGTTGATGCACGCAATGGCAGCCCCAGAGTTTGTGTGTTGAAATTCTAACCCCCAGTAACAAAGGATGATCTTATTTGGAAGTGGAGTCTTTACAGAGGTAATCAAGTTACAATGGGGGTATCAGGGTGGACCCTGATCCAGCATGGCTGCCATCCTTGTAAGGAGAGGAAATTTGGACACAGGGAGAGGATGGCCATGTACAGGCCAAGGAGAGGGGCCTGGGACACCAGCTCCTGGAGGACAGACCCCGTGTCGTGTCCGCATGTGTGTTCCTCTGAACAGATGCTCCAAGGAGCTGGAGAAATCTGACGGTGTGGACAAACAAATGAAGAGCTAAGTAGAGAGCACTGTCACAGAAATGAGAAATGACTTTATTAGCATGTCAATATTTTATGAATTCCCAGAGCAGCACTGTCAGCACGGGAGACAGATCTCTCTGCATAGTTCACGCAGCACCACCCGTGGCAGGGCCTTTCTCACGCAAGTGCTTATTATTCTGCTCAGCGAGCTAGGCCCCCAGCTTCTGACCCGGGCCAGTGGGAGCCTGAGTGAGCGTTGTCATTAGGAGGGCTGCATAGACACCTGAGAGAATGAGACGTCAGAACCGGGAGGGCCACGGGGCGTCTGTCTCAGTCTGCTCATCACACAGAAGGGGAGACTGAGGTTGTTCGAGGGGACGGGAACTCCCTGGGTTGCATCCTAGCTGGGGGTGAACCGGGGACCGGACTCGGGGTCACACAGTGCCTGGCCCCTGCTCAGTCTTCCACCCGCCAGAAGTAGGTTTCTTCTCCCTTCTCTTAAGCCACCCACACGCCCTCTGTTTGGGCGCTAGATATTCATGCCTGACCTGCGTAGATGACCCTCTTCTTCATTCTCCTCCCCTCCTTCTTTCTTCTTTAGTAGGTAGGTGTCATCGTCCCTATTCTGTCAATGAGAATACTGATCGACGTCATAGGATTCACGACCAGCAGAACAGGACTTTATCCCTGGCTGTCTCACTCCCTAACTTCCTGCCATTCCACACTGCACACGCTCCCTGCCCGCCAGTTGGTGCGTAGCTGCCTCCGTTATCAGACCGGCCATCAGAGAGAGTGAGACGCCACATTCACATCGCTTTTATTGCAGTAGACTGTGACAGTTGTTCTGTTGTATTGTTAGTTGTTGTTAACCGTTCACTGTGCCTAATCTCTAAATCAGTCTTTGTCGTAGGGATGCATGCAGAGGGGGACCTGGCACACACGGGGCTTGGTGCTGTCTGTGCGTCAGCAAGCACACTTCCCACAGAGGAGAGGGGACCGCTGTATTCCTCTCTGGATGCCGTTGCTCAGCACAACGCTGTTACCTGGAAGGTCCTCCATAAGCAGCTGTAAAGTAACAAATGAGTTATTCTTTCATTTTGGAGCCATGGACGTTTCGGAAGAAATAATCTTCTCTTCTGATCATTTCGATACGGACAGCCTGTGGACCTCCTTCCACGTTCCCCTCTGGATGCATCCGTCGCACCAGATTCCTCGCAGGGCCCAGCCCACATGCTCAGCGGCACAGTGAAAACCAGCCCTGCCCCAGTTCAGGTGTGCTGTTATTTGCCGGTCTCCACGCTCAGACTCAGGAGTCACACTCAGCGTGTCTTCAAGGCACCCCCAGCCTAGGGGGGCAACTGGAACAAATAACTCAGATCTGATGAAGACCAAAGTCAGTGTTAAAGGAGCAGTGGCGATGAGCTGCGGGAAGAAGGGTGATTGATTCTGCCTGAGGGAGCCAGGGGAAGTTCACGGAGAAGACAGATATGAAAAAAATCTTATTACGGAAACTCAAAAATAGAGTTCACTCTTTCCAATTCTGGCTGTTGAGGGTGCTGACTCAGATTCATAGCTTTGAGAAATGGATCTAAAGAATAGTTTGAGATACAAATCTCAATGACTACTTTCTATGATTTGGAAAGTGTCTGTGGGTCACCTGGAAATATTGCTTAATTTCACTACTTTTAGTTTTACACACTCTTGTGTGAAATATTTTTAACCCCATGCTTGTGTTAAAATTAATAGAAAAAATATGTCATGCTATTCTATTGTGATGTCACAGAGTTAACTTCAGGGCAAACAAAAGAGCATAGATTAAAAAAAAGCTTTGAATTGGTGACTATGAGTTTATTCCTTGGCAATTTATAAGATCACACAGACTGAAGCCAAATTATATACTGAGAGCTTTAAAAATGTTAATAACTTTTGACTCAGAAATTTCATAGAAGAGACTTTACACCAAAGTTATAATAAAAAATTATGAGAAAGACTTATTGTGTAAAAATGTTCACACATGTAGTAAAAAATCAGAAATATTCTAAATATTCATTAGTTTGAAAGAGTCATTCAGTCATTAAAGATATTTATAAATAATTATGGTGATATGGCAAAAGGCTTATAATCAAATGCTAAATGGCTAGCAGGCTCCAAAATTGTATGTATAGTATGATTTCAACTATGTCAAAAAAATTACATTCACAGAAGAGGACTGGAAGGGAGTTTGTCCGACTATTAAAAGTGATCATTTCTGGATGGTGAGCTGATGTAAGAGAGTTTTGTTCTCCTGTCTACACGGTTCTTTATTTTTCATGTCTTCTACAAAGAAGTATGATATTTCAGTATGAAAACCAGAGATACTAGAGGGAACCCCACAACTTGGACTTGGCAGGAGTATACAGCATAGACCAGCACATTCAGAGGTTTGAGGGCTTGGACCGCAAGGGTCAGAGAGTTGGGAGAACTTCTCAGAGTGAAGAGCATGACCAACCCAGCTTGGCTTTGTCTGGGTGCCTAGCTGAGGGCGCATGATGTCAGGAGGGGTGTGGAAGGCCAGGCACTGGTAAGCCAGACCTGGTGGCCTCATGGTGTCACGAGCTTGCCTGATTCACAGCTGGACCAAGACAGCGTGCAGGAGGATGGAGAACAGCACCTGCTTCCTTGGTGGAAGAAGCAGGCGGGGAACCCAGTCGAATGGGAGGGGAGCTTGGCCAGGGTGTCCTCCTAGTGGGCCACTCCTAGAGGGGTGCCAGCCAGGCACTGAGGCAAAGCTCCGCTGGGTGGCGTTGACCACTTCTGTGAGACTGGGGTTGGGAGCCGCTAGAGTCAGACCCATTCTAGGGGTGAGGATCCCCAGCTTAGGAAGAAAGAACAGCCCTAGGGCTAAGACAATTGGACTCCACCTGCTAGGCCAGGCCTGGCACAAGGTGTAGATGGGGCTGAGCCGGCTGGCCGAGGTCTGGGGGCTGACTCTGTGGGACTCTGGTGCGGGGTGGGGGCATGGGGGGCAGGCTGGGGCGCTCCAGGGGAGCAGTACATTACAGGTGAAATCCTGTGCGAAGGCCAGGTCGCCATAGGCGTCCCTTTGATGATCATTATTAAATGTGGGAATATTTTTAGGTGTTAGTGTTTTCTCCAGTGCTGTTTCCAAAGAGAGCTCTGTCATGAAGGTAGAAATTCAAGCAATTCATGTTTTATTTTTAGACTAAGTGTGTGGAGCAAGGCTGGCCTGTTTACCTAACCCGCGTTGCTGTTAGTATCCCTGAGCTGTGCTGGAACAGCCTGTAAAGTCCTGGCTGTAAAAGGACAGGATGAATAGAATTCTGTTCAAAGCACAGAAGCAAATACACCTCAGTGTTTTCTTTAAATGCTTCCCATTTACCTAGTCCTTTTAATTTCATCATTGCCTTTGTGCTCCCTGGAGGGTTTGTGGTGTGTGGACACGGTCAGCCGACAGAGGTTGCTCCATGCCAGCCACTGTTCACACCTGGTTGTGTGTGCATGCAAAATGAGTGCTCTAACACATTTTACAAAAGTAACACATAATTTCGTATTTTATATATTATATGTATGTACGTACATTAATGATCACTTAATCTTTATAACAACCTTGCAGGGGAGATATCTCCATTTTAAGGGTGAGAAAACAGAGGATCAGAAGTGCTAAGTGACTTGCCCAAAGACACACAGCATCTAAGTGGCAGAGCTTGGACTTGAACCCAACTTGGATGTTTCTTCCCCTCCCAACAGGCAGAGGAGGGGCTTCCTGCTCCTCAGCGCTGGGATCTGCACAGTGATCCTTGTGGGCTCTCCAGACTGCCTCCCTGAAGCTCAGGCACCTGCTGGTTTCCTTCCACATACCCTTCTGTGCAACCATGAGCACGTCTGTTCCTATGTGTGAGAAGTGCGAGTCACTCCTGTTGGGAATAATGAGAAAACGGGGACCCAAGAGGTGGGGAGGGACGAGGCACAGGAGAAGGGCAGCACAGAACCAGTTGGCCACTAAAGTGGGGAGCAAGATCAGGCAGCTGAGGGGTGTGGCTGCTGCTGTAGAACTGACCTCGCACGTGTATCAAGAGGAGAGGAGTTACCTGGGTGATGTGGGCCAATGGGGCGGCTCTTTGGCCTGGAGTTAGGAAGTGGGGCCGAGGTCCTGCCCCAGGAGATAGGATGTGGGGGAGCGTGACAGGCATGCTAGGAAATTCCTCGGTATCTGAGTGTCCACCCGGAGGCAGGCGGGAGCATCCCAGCAGTTCACGTTCACAGCACCCTATGACTCTGGTGGGACCTGGAGGTGGGATTCAACAACAGGTGATTCAGTCAGAGGTGACTGAGATTTTGGACAGGGGAACACATGCTTACTCACCCACTCACACACTCACATATGCAATAAACACACACAGAGACACAGACACACGCAGAAATGAGGCTCACTGGGAGCCTTTTCTGCAGCCAAGCAGAACGTATTCCAGACATCTCATTCCGACTGCGAAGGAAGAGACCCTGAACACGTCTGAGGAGGAGAGAAGGGCAACTAACTTATTGCTCCTAAACTGAAGACAATGAGGTGAAGATAAGACATATTATTTAGCCCTGTATCTTTATTGCTTCATTTCCACGCACATAAGACTTTCGAAAAGGGCTTTCATCGGTTTGCTCCCACCCTGGGTCCCCCCAGCTTTTCTTTGCAGCCTCAGATTCTTTCATCGTGAAGGAGTCTGACCGCTGGGTTTGCGAACCAAACAGGTCTCTGCCTCTGCGTCTGAGTCTCGGCGCCCTCACAGAGCGCTCTTCTTCAGGGCATCTGCCTGGTTCAGCTGGACACCACGGGCCCGGCACCTGGCACGTGGGAGGTGCCACGCGTTTGTCTGCTTGGTGCCACCTTAAACACGCCTGGCACCATGGCCCGGTCAGACCACCAGAGAACACGTGGAATGCAGGTCGTCCATCACGAGCCCTCCCATGGGAGTGCGCATCCTCAGCCTCTCGGCTTGGCTGGCCGGGCTAGAGAGGCCCTGGGGCCAACCTGCAGACACTCTGTGGAGGTCACTCATGTTTGTCTGATGCAAAACAGCTTGCAGGAGACAGTTCAGTGTGCTTTCTGGTCTCAGCTTTCCGGGCATCTGTACGGAGAGAAAACTCAGATTACCCCCAGTTTCTGACGGAACGTCTCCAGCGGAGCTGCACCTCTCGAGGTTCTCCATAGTCAGGTACCGGCCCGCGAGTCCACCGAGCCGGAGCGCTCCGCCTCTCCTCCCCCTGGAGCCACGTCTTCCCGCAGGGCATGGCCCGCGGTGCGGACAGGGGAGGGGCAGCGGAGGTAGAGATGCAGTTAGGACTATGCCTGGTGCTCCCGTAGTGCAGGGGAAGCAGCCCAGCGGAGGGGAGGAAGAACGATTTTGACAAAAGAACAACTTGACATGAATCCCTGTTCGGCCATTTACCTGCTGTGTGACTTTGGACAAATTACTTACACTCTCTGAGCCTCAGAGTTCCTCCTCTGTCAAATGCAGATAATAATACCCAACACATAGGATCGTCATGCGAGTTACAGGTCATTTTTGTAGAAGTGTGGTCACGACTGTGTTAAATCTCACGCAGCACACACACTGCTACATGCTCGGGGAGGGCAGAGGAGCAGACAGTGGAGCCCTCCCGGAAAGAAAACCCCGGCATGTGAGCGGTGGCAAAGTGTGGGTGGTGAAACAGAGGCTGGGTTATTTTTTTCCTTTCTCTGCTTTTTGGTATCTTTAAACCTTTTTTCCATGAACTTCTATTGACTTTATAATTAGAAAAATAGAAAATACGCTAAGAAGCATAAAATAGGAAAAAAAGAAGTAATATACTTTAAGCACCAAACGTAAGTTGGCACTTGGTAAATGGTAGCTATTTTTACTAATTAGTCATTATGCCTAATAATAATAATTAGGAGTAACGATTTCCTCTGGGACCAGAGGTTGTGAATTAGTCTGTTGGTGGTGGATGACTCACGGCTCCCTTCCCATTGAAAGGCAGCCCTGGGGTCACTTCTACCCAGGGCCCCCCTTCGCTCCCTCCCTGGTCCTTCTGCTGACACCCGAGCTCCAGGCCCCACGTTGCTCCCACCGTTACCTCCCTGCATGCGGTGCGGCCCACGAGCAGAGCCCCGTGCCCACAGCGAAGGGGAACATGCTTCCGGCAGGCGGAGGTGTTTCCCTGGAGGGGCTTGGCAGAGGACACCACCGGCATGGCGGGCATTGCCATCCCTCTGCTGGAGGCTGTCCATCGTCCACGCGGCCGGCGGGAGTGAGAAGGTGGAGAGTCACATCTCTTTCTTCTGTGCGATGCTGCTAGTTGGAAGATTGTGGAAGCTGAAAAATGGTTCCTTCTATCTGCAGTTATTGCGGTAGTAATGGTGTGGTCAGAATTTAGCCAAAGTGAGAATTTCAGACTAAAGAGTCCAATAGGTTCAACCAGAGAGAATTAAAAGTGTCGTTAAAGGAGGGGGAGCAAAATCCCTAACTGGCTGTGAGCCTGTGAGCAGGCGGGTCAACCCTCTCCGAACCCCTGTCCTCAGTTGGAAGGCGAGAGGTCCGCACAGTCGGCCCCTGAGGTCCCGGAAGTTTTCTATTGCATGACATGCTGATTATAAATGCAGTCGGTTCTGAGAAGAGAGAGGACTTAGAGGACTTCTCTGCTCAGTGGGCAAGCAGCCAAAATGTGATGGCTAAGACAGCGAATGACAGTAGTTCTCTCTGGGGCCAGCACATCCGTGTGGCCCCCAGAGGTGACGGATGGTGGCAGGACTTCAGCTGGTGGCTGCCAGAACAGTGGAGACAGCAGATCTAACACCAGTGCTTGCGATCCCTCCATCGCCCCCGAGTGTTGGTGCTGAGCTGCTGGGTGTGAGGAGGCCTCCCTGTGCCAGGAACGGTGGCAGATGCTGCCCATTCTGTATGTTGTCTCTAACCTGCGGGGTCCCTGCGGGAGCCGCACAGCCGCGGTTTCATTCACGAAGCAGTCAGTGGAGCTTCGGAGGCTGGCTCGTGTTCTCCCTGGACGTGAGCTGTGCAGCTGCAGTGTGCTTCGTCCGGGGCACTGAGCCTGGACAGGGAGGGAGGTCACCCTGCCCTCGTGGAGCTGGGAGCTGAGAAACGGCTGTGGACAAGTAAATGAGCAGTGACAGTCCAGTGCGAAAGGCTTCAAAAGAGGTGAAAATAAGGTGTCGGGGAGGGTAGTGGAAGAGGCCATCCACGTGCACAGAAGGCGGGGGCGAGCTGGCACGTGACATTCTGGGCAGAGACAACAGCGTGGGCAAAGGCCCTGGGCCAGCGAGTCACAGAAGGACTCGGTGCACTGTGAAGTCAGGCCAGAGTCCCTGCGGCAGTGGGTGTGCTGTGGGGTCGGAGAGGACTCGGAGCCAGAGTGTGAAAGGACCTGACTGGGCCAGAGAGTCTGTCCTGCAGGCAGCATGGAGCCAGCCATTCACAGGCTCAAGCACTCGGCCCACATTCCTGAGCACCTACTGTGCGCCTCATCTGAGGAGTCAGCGGTTCCAAACCCCCTGCCTTTGTGAAACTGACGTTCTTTATTGGGTCTGATGGGGGGAGAGGGCAGGAAATGGTCAATACAATGTGAATGAGCAAAGTCTACGCCCTGATGAATGGTGGTAAGTGCCGCAGAGAACTGGGGAGTAAGGACGGGGCGCTGGAGGGCCAGGGGAGTGTGAGTTACAACTGTCTGTAAGCGGAGAGGTCGGGGGCGGGGGCTGCCTGTCTGAGGAAGAGAATTTCCGTAAGCCCTTGAAGGAAGTGAGAGAGAGAGAGAGAGCGCGAGCCAGGAACAGGGTCAGGGCCACCAGGGACACAGTCACATCTGCAGTGTGGCTGTGACATGAAGGGTGTGTTGGAAGGGGAGATTGGAAGCAAGGAGGCTGGTGAGGAGGCTGTGGCATTTCGGGTGACCCACCGGTGAGGTGAGCGGTGCGGGTGGCCTGGACTGTGGGGAGTGGCGATCTTGGGGGGAGGAGGTGGGGGAGCTGAGGTGATACAGAGGGGCAAGAGCTGGCTCCTCGGTGTGGTGAAGAGCTCAAATCAATCCCTCTGCTCTGGTGTCTGGTCCAGGCACTGGGTGGGCGGTGCATCTGTGCTTTGGGTCGGGGAACAGAGCTGGAGGCTCAGGTTTGGGGCTCAGAAGACGATGAGCTTCAAAGTAAGCCGCCCGTGTACATGCAGGTTCACAGCAGCAGGCGCACGGCAGCCGGAAGGTGGGCAGCCCAGGTGTTCTCTGATGGATGGTGATAAAACCTGGCCTGCTTGTGCAGCGGAACGTTGCCCGCCTCTGAGAGGAGGGCACGTGTTACAACACGGATGAGCCTTGAGGCCATTCTGTTGAGTGAGATGAGTCAGTCACAGAAAGACAAGTGCCGTGTGCTTCCACTCACCGAAGCACCCGGGGCAGTCAAGTTCACAGAGACAGAGAGCAGAAGGGGGCTGGGGGAGGGAGGCCTGGGCAGTGAGCGACGAACGGATACAGACGTTCAGTTTCGGTGGAAGACGAGAAAGTTCTAGAGAGGGATGGTGGCGACGGTGACACAACAATTCGAAGGGCCCTGAACTGTACCCTTAAAAATAGTTAAAATGGTAAATTTTGTGTTATATATGTTCTATGAAGATTTTTTAAAAAAATTTTATAGCCACTGGCCCACAGTCACTCCACCAGCAGGTCCGCCCCGCTCTGGTGGCCCGCCCGCCCCAGCCTCTCGTTCTGAGCTCTCTCCGTCTGGAGCTGGTCCCGTCTTCTGCACAGTCTGGGACGCCTGGGGGTGTTACGTAGTGACTCAGTCTCTGTTTTTCCTCGCCTACCCGGGGGAGACAGGGCTTCACAGGACTGTTGAGAGAATTCGATGCGTTCGTACACGCCCCACGCCTGGCACAGAGGAGGCCCTCCTTACCTCTCACTGCACATCACCACCGTCCTCACCGCAGAACAGCCTGTCTTTGGTAAAGTGTCGCAGACCTAGACTGAAATTCACGCTCTACCTCTGCTGAGCTATGTGGCCTCGGGCAAACCACTTCACCCACCTGAGCCTCAGTCTCTGTCCATAAAGAGTAGCTGGTAAATCCCACCCAGCAGGGATGAGGGCAAGGCTAAACGGGACCTCTGGTCATGGTCCCCGGCAGTGCCTGGGTGCCACAGCCTCCGGCGAACAGCCACTGCCACAGTGGGGACCCAAGATCACAGTTACGCAAGGCAGAAATTGACATAGTGACATGACAAGGAGATTTGGGCAGAAACAGCTCCTCCGCTCTGTAAGCGGAGGTGTTCTCAGAATCCTGAAGTGGCGCCTTTGTGTTGGCTTCAGTGCCACGTCTGTGTCTGACGGGGAGACCTGCCTAGACACGTCTGGGCAACAGTCCCCGAGCCTCTGCTCTGGGCCTGGCCCCGTGCTGCTGTGGGAGAGTTGGAAATGAATCTGACGGGGGCCCTGCCTGCAAAGAGCTGACACTGGCCCAGGGAAGAGCTAAGGGTGTTCTCGCAGCAAACTGTACCGGGAGTTGGGAAACCTGGGTTCTTCAGCCACATGCCGGGAAATGCCGGACAAGCCATGTCCGGTCTCCAGAGCTCAGTCCTCCTCTACACACAGAATGGGGTCCTGAACTTGCTGGTCTCTGTGACTTGACGCTATTTCCTTCCTAAATGCATCAATTCCTTTGGTGCTCCCCCGGGGAGCGGTCTGCAGGGCTTAGGGTTCTCGGGGAAAGTTGGGCTGGAGTCACTACCTTCTGTGCTGTATGCACCTGGCTTCAGTGGCTTGGATGCACTTGCCCCCATGGCATGCTGGCACCCCAGCAGCAGACCGGTGAAGAAGGAGACAGTGCTGGGACCCAGAGACCTGGAGTAGGGACTGGAGGCCAAGGCTGCGAGCGTTAGGAATGGAGACCCCACAGCAGGGAAGCTCCAGGCGTAGTGGGGACTGGGCATGGCTCACCCCAGGCCCGGCTGCCCCACCCCAGAGCTGTTCAGGCCTGACTCCGAGGAGCACACCAGCCAGCTGCCCTGGCCAGAGAGAGGAGGCGGTGAAGGCAGGCATATTCTGGGCTTGATCTGCTCAGATTGCATCCCTCCCCCAGGGACAAAGGAGAAGTGTGTTTGCTCCTAAGGAGCCTCCGCCTGGGAGATCTCGAGGAGTTTTTCTCTTTGGCCCACGTTCCCCCTTCTCCTGCCCGGCACTCTCCTAATTGTTGACCTGCCTTCTGGTCCTCTCTCCATCGCATGCCAAGGCACGGTCCCCTCACTTCGCATGGGTTGTTACACAGGTGCTTTCTTATTGGAGTCAGAACTGAATCAAATCCAGCCAAGTTCAGGTCCCGGGGATCATTAGTATGTGCACGGGCAAAGCCGACTGCAGTCGATTAACGCGGGGAGAGAAATTGCAGTATCGCTCGACCACTGCGGCCATCCATATGCATGAAGCCCAGAGACCTGACTGCCTTGCAGAATTAAGCATCACCTTTAGAGGGACCAATTTCAGAGAGCTCGCTACTCCCTGCCCCACTCTGCCCCCGCCACCTGCTTCCCTGCCAGCGGAGGAGACATAGCTTCAGGTCTGCAGGCACGAAAGAAGCCGTCTGCACTGCCCACATGCAATCTATGTTCTGGAAGAGTTCGATGGGCTTCTGCCACTCCAGAAATTGGTCACATTTAGAAATACTCAGCTTCAGTGAACATGTCATGGCTGTGTATAGGAAAAACATACTATTATCTCTAGAGCTTGCCTGAAACAACAGGCTTGTTCCCGAAACAGATGTTTTGTGAAACCCACTGTGACAGGCTCATCAGAGCTGGAGATGGGCCAGCACTTAGTCACCAGCCTCACAAGGACACAGCCGTCCCTGCCGGCCTCCTGTTCTGCCCCCGCTCCTGGGCTCGCAGGAGATACTCCCTGTGGCTCTTCTTCCTGGCTCTTGGGTCCTGAAGTTAAACATTTTACAAGCCCGATACTATAGATAGAAGTAGGCAGCCATGGGTGCCCTGGGGAGACGTTTCTAAGATAATGTCTGAGAGTATCTTAGTTCGGCTCAGCTAACTTACTGTGCAGCGGGCGTTGTTCAAGTGGCTTTCAGTTCCATCACTGCAGGGTGGACACTGAGTCCTTGAATACTGGCTCCCAGGGCTGCTGGAAGAAGTCACCACAAACTTGGTGGCTTAAAACCAGAGAAATGCATTTCCTCCCAGTGCGGGGAGGCGGAAGTTGGAAATCAAGGTGCCGAACCCCTCCTAAGGATTCTCCTGGGAGAGGATCCGTCTGGGCCCCTTCCAGCGACTGGTGGCTCCCCGCGCTTCTCGGTCTGTGGCCGCACCCCCTCAGTCCCTGCCTCAGTCCTCCCACTGCCTCTTCTCTGTGTGTGTGTCCCTCAGATCTCTCTGACCTTCTGTTCCCAGGATCCCTGGCACTGGAAAATGGGGCCCACGCTAAATCAGGGTCATCTCATCTCTGAGCTCCTTAACTCAGTGACATCTGGAGAGACCTGTTTCCAAATAAGGTCGTGTGGACAGATGTCGGGAGTTGGGGCGCTGTTCCGCCTGCTGCAGACCCCTAGCTATCATCTGGTGGTTTCCCCTGAGGTCACACAGTGAGAAAGGGTCGCAGTGCAGTGGCAAGGAAACCGCAGGCCGGCTGGCTCTGAGCTGGGACCCTCAGCCAGTTCCTGGCTCCTCAAGGACAGCAAGGTGGTTCCTGCGGGCGGTGCTGAGACACAAACACAGGGCCAGGAGCCCCTCTCTTAGGAAACCTGATGAGTTGGGAGTAAGCTTTGCTGGTCGTTACGAGTGAGGGCTCTTGAGTCTGGCTGATCCAGATGACCTCAGGCAAATTATGTCACTGCCCTTGTACCTCACAGGGAGAACATCTCCCACGGGAAGTGGGAGTCCTGGTGAGCAGGACAGCAGCCTCCAAGGGCTGTGGTGAGGATCAAATGAGGGAGCATGTCGGGCATGCGAACGGGACGCCGTCCAGAGCCCACGCACCATGACCCCACAGCCGCTGCGGCAAACCACCCTGCTGGCTGTTTCCACTGCTCGGGCTCCCCACAGTACTGGAATCAGAGCCTCTGAGTGGGGAGGGGACAGTGGGGGACTTCTGCACAGGTCCCCGGAAACCAGGGCGAGGACGAGAGAAAAGCCAAAGCTGACTGCAGGGCTTTGTGCTGGGCTGCTGGGACGGTGGAGCTGCCAGTAACAACACGGAGACGGCATGAAGCAGTTTGCGGGGGAGGGGAGGTTGGGGAACAAGTTGTGTGCAACTTGAGTGCCACTGGGACATCTGGGCAGATTTGAGTGGCAGGGGTGAACTCAGAAGGTGACTTTAAAAAGCCAAACAGAGCTTAACAGGGAAAGAACTGAACCCATTCGGAAAAAAGTGCCACGAGGTGGAGCTTTTTAAGAGGCAGAGAGCAAACTGCAGGGAGAAAATGGCAGTGCCAGGACTCGCTGGTTCCTGGTCACAGCAGTCAGTCTTCTTGCCTGGAAAACGGGCGCACTGCGTTTTCTTCCTGAGCTGTTGCTCAGGTTTCATGAGCCCGTGAGCGGGAAGCCACCCCACGGACCAGGCGCTGGGCTGCAGCAGGAGCCCAGGCACGCGCCACGGTCCCCGAGCACCGACGGGACCCAGCGGCACAAGCAGTGCCTTCCTCTGTCTCCCAAAAAATCAACATCTGCCCATTCGCCGGGTCTGAATGGGCCCTTTTGGTGACCTCTCAGTCCAGTTATAATCACCACAGGACCGTACGGTGCAATGGGAATTTCTCCATCCCCGGCGAGGGCGCACTTCTGCCAGGAGTTTTTGTAAAGACAGACGAGGTTACTTCTCTCATGAACCTTGGTGGTCCGTCCCCGCCCACCACCTCCCAAAGGTTCCCCTTGCTTCCCGGTTTCCGTGTTTTGCAGGACAGGGTAGGTCAGTCAACATTGCCATGACAACCAAGGAAGAGGTCAGCTCTGACTTCAGCTAGCTGTTTGTTAGTGGGAGGACTACATGATACACTCTCCCTGGTTTTCTTTCCTGGGGAGGGGTTCCTGCCACTAGGCCTGTTGGCACGGAAACCTTTCATCCCCACCAGGTGAGCTGATCCAGTCGGGCTGGTATTGCCTGTATTTGAAGGGGTGTTTGGAAAGGCCGCTGTGAAGGGAGGAAGGGTCAGGACTGGGCAGTTCTGCCCACGGTGTCACGGTAAGCATGCTGCGCCATAAGGCTGTCCCTCAAGCAGAGGATGGTGAGTGTGTGCCGCAATCCCTGGACCCCAATCTGTGCATGTCCAAATCTTGGGGATGTTTGGGCTGTCTCGTACCGAGCACCAATAATACGTCTGGCATTCTTCAAATCTCTTCACACTTGGCATTCCATTCAGAGCTCACTAAAATCCCGTGCACCTGGTGTTGTTGTCACCACTTTCCAAATGAGGAAACGGATGCTCAGAGAGGTTGAGTACCTTCCCCAAGGTCACTCAGCTGGTGAGTGGCAGCATTGGAGCTAAAACCCAGGCATCTGATGCATAATTCCTACAACACTACCACCCTGCCTTAACCTTGTTCTTGAACTTAGGCAATCTCTTAGAGTACCTAGAGCCATTGGGGAGACATCATCTAAAAAATGTACCACGATAACTAAACATTTAGTCTTACTTCCGTGAGAAACAGCCCCGCGAACTGTCTGGATGTCTGCTCAGGGAATTGCTCGATGACAAGTGAAATTAAATACTTTAATGGATTTTGACAACAACTCTATGTTCGGGGAATTCAAATTGCACGGAGGAAAAAGTTAGACTTCCTCTCTGGACCTGATTGCTAATATGCATGCCTAATTCACTAGCTGCATTTTTTTTTAAACCTAATTTCGTTAGGACCAAAGTTCTCGAAGGAAAAGAACATTGAGGATTGGAGGACGCAGTTAAACCTTCCTGGGGGAGGCTGGGCTTGAGCCGACCCAAAGTCCCTGGTTTTTGAGGGGCTATTCAGTCAACATGTGTCGAATGAGTGGTAACAGCTACTGTTTCTTTAGCACTCCAGCCAGGACGCTAGCCTCTCAGCTTAGGTCACCCCACCGTGTCCCTTGGCCCTCAGTGAGGTGGGGCCCAGTGTCTAGTTCCACTTTACAGAAGAGAAACAGGCTGAGCAATAGCAGGACTTCCCCAAGGGCATGCAGTTAGTGCGGAGTGGGCCCGGGATGACCGTCACTCTTATTACTACTCTAAGTTGTCATCATTGTCCTCTCACACTAAACAATGTCTCTGCAGAGCCTTAAGCTAGAAACGACACCCAGAAGCCACTCTGCCTGTTTCCTTGCCTTTGGACAAAATTACACCAAATTCTTTTTGTTATCTGTCTTAAAGAATACTTTTCTTACACAGTCATTTCTCAGCACTTTTTTTTTTTTTTTTTGCATCACCTAGTAGATGTGGAGTACTATGAGGGGAGCAAAAATAGATTTTATTTTTGGCAAACTAGCAGTCTATGGGAGAGAGAAGCCACAGACTTCCATGGCCCTAATATAAGCTTAGAAAATGACGAATTCCACAAGAGAGGTGCAAAGGAAGTGCTGTGGGAAATCCAGAAGAGAAGATTTCTGGGCAGGAGGGTTTGGGGAAGGCCTGTGGGCCGGCTGACGTTTGCAGTGAGCGTGGAGGGATGATCAGGGTCGGGTCCTGGCTTTGGGCGCAGGGGTGAGCAGGACAGGCATCGGGCCCAGGGGCTGCTTAAGCTCTGAGGCATGAGAGGATCTAGGGGTCATTTCTGTGTGTGATTGAGATGGCCCTTGGAGACTGGGCAGGGCCAGGAGCAGGTCAAGGACCAGGCCTTAGGAAACCCCCCACAACTAAGGGCCATTAGAGGAAGAAAAATGGAGAATGGGAAAACACTAGGAGAATGCATGGACCCAGAATGAGAGTTTTAGAAAAAGTGGTCAGCTGCATGAATGGCGTGTGAAGAAGCTGAGCTAGAGAAAGATCAAGGTCAATGGCAGTTAGGAAGTCCAGTTAGAAAAGGGAGAAAAGGAAGTCTCAAAGCAGACTTTGAGAGAGCAGTGTGTTTGAAGCAGCAGAAGCACAATCCAGGGCGCTCGCACTGAGGTCAGGAGGTTATGGGGCACACAGGATGATGTTCTGAGGTCACGCTCCCAGGGTGACGGCTGAGAGTGTGGTCTCCCGGTGGAGGGCCGGCAGGGAGCCCCATTGGTGTCCCCTAACCTCGCCGGAAGCCTAGAAAGAGCAGGGTCACGAGAGTCAGTCAGACCCAGATGACCACCTGGCACCATTTAGGGGATGTGTGACCATGGGTACTTTATTTAACCAGCTCTAGCTTTGTTTGATAGACAGCAGCAACCACCAGCTACCACCTACCGAGGGCTTGCCACCTGCCAGGTGGGGTTCTCAGTGGTCTACGTGTACCAGCCCATTTAAATCTCACAAGTGCTGTGACGCAGGGAGAATGATTATCCCCAGGACACAGATAATGACACCAGACACTGATAGGTGAAGACCCTTTTCCGAGATCCGCAGCCTGTTAGGGTTCCAACCCGGGCATTCTGGCTCCGAATACAGGTTGCCATCTCCTCTTCGGGTCTCAGTGTGGCCCAGCTGGGGTAATTAATGTGGCGGAGAGTTCCTGGCCCCGAGGAGGGGCTCAGTAAGAGTGACTCTCCTTTCCCCCTGACCAAATGCAAATGCAAGGTCAGGGCAGCGTTGCCTGAGGACGGTCTGTGGGATCACAGGCCTCGAGGGCCTTCGTGAAATTCTCACACAGAATGGCGCACAAAATCACCCTAGGAAGCAAGATGCAAATTCCAAGAACCCCTGGGACACATTCCAGTGAAGGTGGCCTTGCATTCAGCACCCACAATGCAGGATTGAGCAGCCGGCTGCTTAGGCACCCCTGGGTGGGGAGCACCCTCAGGGCAAATCAGTGACAAGAGAAATTCACAAAGTGAGCATTTCACCTGAAATCCGACGGGGAAGGGTGTTCGAGGTGAGGCGAGCCTACTGGCTCCCTGGGTAAGCGTTCACCGGGCGCTCAGCGTACAAAGGAGAATTAGGGTGCCTGCAGAAAATGAACCAGGTTGGGAAGAAATTGAATGCCAGAAAGAATTAGTCTTGACGAAAAATAACTTCCACTCGTAGTTTTCTCCCTTACTGTCCGTGCTCACACAGCTCTTGACTTTGGTGCAGAGCTGTGTTTAAACACTGAAATGCTTTGTTTTTGCAGATCAGCGCTGACTATGTAATTAAAAGGATACCTTCATTAGCAGAACTAGACAATGAAAGCTTAAGTTGGCCTTCCCTGCTAATTTGGGAAGTTGTAAAACAGAGGCTAATACAACCACTGATTACAATTGTCACATAGACAGTGTGACAGGATCTGCCCAGCGATTAGGAGAGAAAAGGAGGAAGAAAGATTCCTTCTGGCCACCAGAAGCAGAGGAGTTAAAAATGCGACCTCTGCAGACAGCCACCGGGTCTCAGCCCCAACCTTATCACGTAGGCAGCTGGCTTCACCTCTCAGAGCTTCAGTATCCTCACGTGCAAGTGTGAACCAATAATTGTGTCTAAGGAGTTGGATTATCGTGAGGACTCACGGGAACAATTACTGTATTTACTGCCAGACATTTGGAGCCCCTACTGCGTGCCAGGAGTGCATTTCGGCTGCAAGCATAGTCATAATGAATGAGAGTGCCCCTGCCCGCCCAGGCTTTCAGCCTGGTGAAAGAAACAGGCGTCAGTTAGTTGCACAAATCACCTTTCCAGTGGTGATAATGACTGTGAAGAAAAACCGTGCAAAGCCCGGAACGCTATCTAGAAAGGGATGGCTGACTCTATCTCCTAGAGCTCTGGAAAGCTTTTTGGGAAAGGTGACACGGACTCTAATATTGAGGGAGGTGTGCTTTTCAAGTGGATCATTTGGCAAAGACCATTTGAAACAGGAGGGAGCAGAGTGCAGCGGGGGAGACGAGGCAGCAAAGGCAGCGGCCAGGTCGAGCGGGGCCCTGCCCAGCGTGCCGCGGGCAGGCAGCGCAGGCAAGGTGGAGGCTTTGAAAATTGTCCTCCGGGTTTCAGTGAGAAGCCAGGACAAACCCAATCAACCACAGAAAGACAGCGGTCATCTACTCACAGGGCTAAAGAGGGACTCCGCCGCTCTTCTGGGCAAAAAGAATTCTCTGCCCTGCCTGCCCGAGTGACAGGTAGAGCCTGAAGCATCTCATTCGGCATCAGAATTGTGGCCGCCCTGGCATTTGCACTAAAGAGTGGTATCGTTTTGTTCCTTCCTTCTCTTTCTTTTTTCAAGGCTCTGGACAGGGAGTCGGGAGAACGGGGCCTGCCTTTGCCAACCCCTCAGCTACGTAACATCGCCTCTCCTTCCTCATAGAGCAAAACGAGGTCATCGCTGGGGCCCCTCCTGAGTCTGCAGTTCACCCCGTTCCGCGTGTGGAGAGATGCGACGGTGTTGTGGCATCGTTCTGTGACATCGGTGACCCTCCGCAGAGAGCCCGGGTATCAGAAAAGGGGCAGGTCTCCGGTGAGGCCTGAGAAGATGAGACTCCTGGGGGCTCTGCTAGGTGGGGACCAGAGGCAGGTGCAATCTGAGCCCAGGCAGCCTGCAGTGACATTTCCAGGACGGCCTGGGAGGAGCAGGGGCGCCGTCTGGTGTCTAGTTCTGTGGGCTGGGGTGGACAGAATGTCAGGAAGTGGTTAAAGAAACCCCGCAAGGTCCCGAGTGCCCAGAGCCAACCTCTCCCCTTGGGGCTGGTGATTAGACAGGGAGCCCCTTGAGACGGTGGCACATGGAAGATGAAGACATTAGTGATTCTAATCAATGTGTCTAACAGGTATTGAGGCACTGTGCTGAGCACCCTGCATCTGTTTTCTCTGTAATTGCATCCGTCCTAAAGGTTAAGTACCATCATCATTCCCGTTCTATAAAAGAGGAAACAGAAACTTGGAGGTTATCGGACTTGCCCGAGGTCACCCAGCTCGGAGTGCCCAGCTGGGATTCCAGTGGAGCCTCGGTCGACCCCCTGGCCCCTGCTCGAGCACGGAGGGCACCCCGTGGGGAGGGGCTGCTGAGATTGCCTCTCCCTGCCCGAGCTGGCGAGACGGAGAGAGCAAGTGAGTCCAGGCAAAGACATGCGCTCTGTGTGGAGGGGCCGGCAGACGGAGCTCTGTTAGAGATGCCTATTGGGAGGTCGTTGTAAAGTGAGCTGTCAGTTCCTCCATCCAGGAAATGAGAGGGGCTGGGCCCGATGACCCCTAAAGGCCCTTCCAGCTCTACAGCCGTGTGAGCTCCAGTCCGTGGGAATGGGGCCTTAGAGTGGGTCCTCGTGTTTGTCCTGTTGTTAATTCGTAGCTCGGTCTGGCAGGAAGATGCCCCTGCAGAACCAGGGTGGGTGGCTCCGGGAGTTCATCCCAAACAAGGAAAGAGATCCAGTCCGCTACTTGCTGCCCTGGGGCCTTTGGTGATGCATGCACGCCACAAGCACTATGTGTCGGTGATTCGCCAGAGCCCGCGACTGTGAAATGGGGGTGATTGGCTCGGCGATCACAATGGACAGCCTCACCCAGATCAGTGCTGCTCCCTCCCAAGTTGTCACCTTGAGTTTGGTTAAAGCTCCCTCAGCAGGTTCCCCCCATGCTTTCTAGAAAGGCTGTGTTTTTTATTCTAAACAAGGCAACAGTCTTGTGCTAGGGTTAGACTAGGTGCCCTGCTGGCCACTCTCCCTCGTAAGCCCCACACCACCCCTAGATCAGAGACGTCTCTCCATTGTAAGGGAGGGGAAAGGAGTTCAGAGAAGTCACGTGACCACAATGAGCTGTAGCGTGACTGAGTGGAAAGCGCCTGGGCTTTGAACTCAGACAGATTCAGGTTCAAATCCTCACCCTCCTCTCAGCCACTTAATAGCGGAGTGACCTTTGGAAAGCAGTTTAACCTCTCTGACACTACATTTTCTCGTCACTAAAAGTGGGGCCACTTATAGTACCTAACTGATAGGGTCATTGCCAGGGCCGGAGGAGATGTGACAAGTGACCCGCCTGACGCTCAGGTGCTCGGGGCCCAGTAGCAGCGTTGCGTGGAAGCAGTGCCGCACAGTGGTTGCAACCGAGGTCTCCGCCTGCCTGGCTTTCTGTCCCGGATCCACAGCCATTGGTCTGTGTCTCTGTGCCTTGGTTTCCTCATCGGTAAAATGGGAGTGATAAGAACTCCAACTTCGTAGGACTTTATCAAGGTTCAATTTTTTAAAATTACAGTTTCTGGCACATAGTAAGTCCTCCCCACAGCATCACCACGGTGTGTGGTGCTGCTGGCGTCACACTGCTGCGGAGGAAGGGGACCGCGGGAGGTGGAAGTGGCCGGGCGGGTGTTGGGAGGCTGGCGGCAGGAAGGGAAGCCGGTGGGAACAGACCCCTGTGGGTCTGGGTCCTGCAGGGACTCTAACGTCAGACGAAGGTTCCTCATTCAGTCCTTTTCCTCATCGGTTTGGAGACACATGCCTCACCCGTTTTGTAGTCTTGTCGCCTTCTCTTCAGATAGCACAGCATCACCGTCAGGCAGAGGGGGCCTCTGTGCTGGCAGACATTTGTCAAGTGACAGAGCCGGGCTGCATGGTAGTTATGCTTATTTTTAGTGACTTCATCCTCCAACTCTTTAAATTAGCTGCGGGGCTAATTTAAGGGACTTCTGCAGCGCACAGCTAGCAGTTTCTTCAGGAATGCCAATGTGCACTTGAAATCCCCAAGTGACTGTGGGGACAGGTCTCAGCCAAACTCTGGGGAAGGAAACCTGCTTACCCTCCTCGGCCAGCACAGCGCCACTGCCCACCAGGCTCTTCTGCCAAACCACAGGATCCCCGGGAACCAGAGTCTGGGCTTTCTGTCCCCCATGGTCAGGCGGTTACCAAAGTCACCTCTCAGCGAGCCTCGGCCCGAATCTGCATCACTGCAGGGCTTCCTGGAACAGAGTGCCCGGCCCACTCCCAGTGCACAGGTCGGGGTGGCGCCGAGGAGGTGCGTCTCTAACAAGTCCTCAGGCCGTGCAGTGCCGTGCAGTGCCGTGCCGCTGGTCCGGGGACCACGCTTCCTGACCTCACCCATCCCCCACCCGGAGCAGGGTACGTACGTGCCGCTGACAGATGCATTCATCCTCGTGCACCTCTGTCCTGCCACTCTGTCCCTGAAACTCATCGCGTTCTGCTCACCTCCTGCGCTGCCAAACCCCAGCCCGTTCGTCTGCCATTGTGGAGCCTGTTGGACCCAGACGCACTTGGGCTTTCAGATCGTATTCCCACCCACTTCCCCCAAGGTCTACCGCCAAGGCCTGGCAACCCTGCTCCTGCCACCTGCTCCAGGCCCAACCTCCAGACACTTGCCTGGCCGCTTCCACCTCCCTCGGTGACTGTTCACGGACGGGGCTTGTTTTTCCCCCTCGGGCAAGTGCTCCTGGGTAGGGGACAGTGTGCACCTCACCCATGTGTCCCAGGGCCCTGGGACGGGTATGTGCTTGGGAAGTGGCTCGTGAATAAATAAATAAATTATTGAAGGGGTGCTTAACTAAAAATGGAAACTATTTTCTCAGAGAATTTGAGCACCTTCTCTGAATCTTGAAATTGACCTTGCTTTGTCTGCCTTCCTGGAGTGTCCATTTCTGGGAATATATACAGCTTACACAGAAGCATAAATTCTGATTCCACCATTGATTTGTGTTATCGGGCATGTAATGAGGTTCTCTGGGTCTCAGTCTTCTACTCTGTAAAATGGGACCAATTTCTGCCTACCTCATAGAATTGTTATGAGGGACAATTGAGGTGCTATAGGTAAGTTGCTTGGCATGATGCTTGAAATATATGTAGTAGGTTCCCAATAAATACTGGTGATTTTTGACAGCAGGCTTGCCAGGCAAAATAAAGATAGGTGTTTTTTTTCCACAAGAGGTATAATAAAAAATAATTCCATTTTATTTGAAAAACTGTGATAAATAGAACATTTGAGATTCTTTCCCCTGTTTTAATGAATCATGGATATACCAAATTCAATTTTTAAAATTACCCCAAAGGACTAGTAAGCTTGATTTATATTTTCTTTACCAATCACTTTTCTTTTATAAGCCTGACATTTCCATTAAAACTCTATTAAGTAAAAACAGGATTTTGTGGTATTTGTGATAACCTGGATCTCAGTGTGATAGTTGAAATTATCTCTAGCAAAAGTACTCTTTCTTGTTGTTTTTCTTCCTCTTGTACATCAGCTGTATTTTTACTGCCTTCTTCCAGTTGAGTAAACCCATTTCCCCCTGAATTTGTGGTTTTGAGTCCATGAAAATGACATGCGTGTGGCTAGGAAGGCCCTTTGCATCTTGAGGTTATCAGTAAGGAAGGGAAATAGGAGTCATCCTGTTGGACGTACAGCAACCCTGGAAAGAAGCATGAAAGGCTGCCACGTAGAAGAGAAAGCCGGCTCCTTGTCTGTGGCTCTGGGGCAGGGTGGGGTGTGGGCCGCAGACACTGGAGGGAGACAGCCTTTGACGGCCACTGGGAAAACCTGAGCAGGTCCCTGGAGGCGGTAGGGTCCCCATCACCAGGGCAACCCGAGCTAAGGCCACCACCCTGGAGACGCTGCTGATTGAATGAGCACTGTCTATGTAGGATTAAGGTGTCTCCTCTAAAATGACATCGTTGTGAAATGTTCTGGAACTGGAGAGGGTCCCGCAACATTGCGGAGGTCATACTGCCGCTGAATTGTACACTTTAAAATAGTTAAGACTGGTGTAATGAGTGTTGGACCATAATGAAAGAAAATAGAGGCATCACTGGACAGAATGACCTCCAATGCTGCTTCTAGTGGTGCCATGTTGTTTCCGAGGAAGCACATTCTTCTATTTAGGGCGAGCAGACCTCATAGACACCCCCTCTCGCACTGAGGGGGATGGCTAATTAAGTGATGGTTCAGGCCTAACACCAAATATTACATGTCTGTGAGAAATTACACTCCTGGAAACATATTTAGTGCTGTGGGAAATACTTGTAACGTGTAAGAAGAAGGATTTAACTGCATGTCGTGTGATCCTAACTTTACAGATAAATCAGAACGTTAATACTGTTCATCCCTGACGTGTGGGATTGCAAATGGTTTTGATTTCTTTGTGCATTTCTCAACTTGTCTGCTGAGGGCATGAATCACCATTAGAATCTATAAAAACAATTTCGAGCAAACAATAAATAGCAGTGCTTAGGGTTTTGTAACGCCCGACGCGAGGCATGATTTGCTTTGAGTGACGGTGGCCAAGGGGAGGGAGCACAGGCTAGAAGAATGGTTTTGTAATTTGGGGTCAGCCAGGCACTGGGGTGCTCTGCCTGCTGCGGTGCCTCAGTTTCTCCATCTGAAACAGTGATGCAGTAATAACGGTCTCCTTCCCAGGGTCGTGTGCAGAGCAGATGAGATAATACGGGCAAGACGGTTGTGTTGGTTGAAGAGTTCTTTGAGCGCTTTCCCTGGTCGCTGAGTGTGTTCACACTGCATATTTCCAAATCTTCCTTCTAACGAAAACTTAACGAGTGCTTACAAAGTCAGTGATGGCCACTTATCCAGTAATTTAAGAGCTAATTTCCAGTAACAGTTCTGCTTTTTTTCACTCAGCTTTTCCCCTATAACCTCAACAGGAGAACGTTTCATTGCACCCGAGGAGGAGCCTGCTGACTTTTGTTTACTGTCTCCAGTTGACAGAGAT
Organism: Tonatia bakeri; assembly: GCA_004024845.1. Taxonomy (NCBI): domain Eukaryota; kingdom Metazoa; phylum Chordata; class Mammalia; order Chiroptera; family Phyllostomidae; genus Tonatia; species Tonatia bakeri. Next base: position 12,321 of record PVIA01007391.1, on the reverse strand, counting down.
GTGGGTACAGCCCAGGGGTGGGGGGCAGGGAGGGGACTGCAGGGGGCCTGTGCCCCACCCTGGGAACACCGGCTCCTTCGGAGGAATTGAGCTGCTCCCCTTGGCGGGGGCACTGGGCACATTCGTTGCCCCAGAGCCATGTGCACCGTTGAATTTTAAAGGGGTTTTCCTCTTTGTCCTTTCTTTGAGACTGGTGTCAAGACCCACTTACAAAGAACTGGGAACAGAACTGACAGGACATTGCAGTCACATGTGGGTTCTCTTCCTCTGAGGCTGGCTCCACGGGTTGGGGTGAAGAGAAGACCACTTCGGAGAGCTATCAAGCCCTCAAACATCTTTCCCATTTAAAAGAGCTTATGGGATACAAATGGTCATAAACTTGGTTTTTTATCTGAGGCTTACCTTCCTATTAAAGGCAAACTTCCCCAACTCAACAAACTCGATGGAACATTTCCCAAGGGCCTGTCTAAAACATGCCAGGTCCTGTAGAAGTGGAGTTGAATAAGATGTGGTCCTTGCCTTCAAGGATCTCACAAAATAGAGGTATTGACACATAAATAAATTCAGTGCACCTAGACGAGGGAACAGAGAAGCTAGTCCAAGGAACAGGAGTGGGACGTGGGGGAGTCATCAGTGCGGTGAGCAGACATCTGAGCTGCTTTTGCAAGTGGACCAGAAGTGTGGCCGGCAGCCAGGGTCAGGGGAAGGCCTTAAAGGCCAAGGAAAGCAGGTACCAAGAGACCAGGATGGTACAACTTGGAGCTGATGGCATGCTTGAAAGTGGGAGCACTAGGGACAAGGCCATTTAATAGAGAAAAGAATAGAAAATGGCCCTGGCGTTGTGCTCAGTACCATGAGATGTGCTTCTAGTTCTCCTGCGTCAGTCAATCAGCTGGGCAGTATTTACCATCCATGTTTGATGTGCTCAGGATTCTGTCTCAGGAATGGTCGCACACAAGTGGGAAAGGGTTGCACCTGGCCCCAGGTTAGCTCCGGGCAGGACAGGAGGCAGGCAAGCGAGATGAGGGGCAAGAGCAGAGAGATGTGCTGAGTGTAGAAGGGGGCCGGGTGTCCAGTGAGCACCGAGTGTCTGGTTCCAGGCCAGGCCGAGGAGCAGCAGGGTGGGGCAGCATGGAGGCCTCAGGGCCTTATAGGGTATAGTGTGTCTAGGGCAGTGACAGGAAATGAGGGAAGAGTGGGGAAGACATCGGGAACAGCCTTGAATGTCAGAATGAAGAGTGTGACTTCATTGTGTGGGCTTCCGGGGGTCACGAAAGAGCTGTAGCAAGTGAGCAACCTGACCAGGTTTGCTTTAAAAGGGGCACCGTGGCTGCTGTGTGCAGGATGGAGCTGTGGTTGGCAAAGGCTGGAGGCAGGAGGCTCTGTTGCCACAGTTCAGGCGAGAGTCCAGGTGGGAGAGAGGAGCCGGTTTCAGGGGACACTGAGGAGGCAGGACTGGCTGCGGTGGTGGATGGGGAGGAGGTAGCATTTATTCTAATGCCTGCTGCTCGGGTAGCTGGCAGACGTCACATTCAGGGAGACGGGGAATGAGGGTTCGACATGAGAGGCAGCGGTCACTCCAGGTGGAGGTAGGTGCCTGTAGGTAATTGAATATGTGGGTGTGGAGGTAAGAAGAACATTCCAGGACAGAGGTGGATATGTGAGCGTTATTAGCTGTGAATTTTCTTGAATACCAGAATTTCAGAATAAAACACCCAGACTAAGGAATCACAGCACTAGAATCTTTTTTTTTGGTATGAGTTCCAAATAAGAAAATAGTTCAGCCAGAAACGTGACTGAGCCCATTTCTAGAATTGCAAATTGTTCGTTGAACTGTGCTGATGGCTTCCTGCCAGCCCTCAAGGAGATTTTTATATTTCTTAATTATTCAATTACTACCCATAAGCAGGAGTTTAAAATCAAACCCAGGCTGCTGCATGAGCGAGTGTTCCCTTGAATCATGAGTACAGTAAAGGAATTGTCCGAGTTGGGAAGCCGGGATCGCAGAATGGGGGAAGCATATGTTTCTTGTCCTGGCTGTGTCCTGGGTTCTGGTCCTGCCTTTTGCTGTGAGTGTGGGCAGGTCACTTCTCTGAGGTCAGTTTTCCAGTCTGTACAACAAAAATGGTTCCGATGCCCACCTCCCAAGGTTGCTGTAAATCTCAAGGAAAGGGGAATATGCAAGAGAAACTGCTCTCTGCTGCTGCAAAGCTCGTGCCCGTTGTTGGTCCAATCGTTAATTCCTTGTGTGCTTCAGGTCTCAGCAGCTGGAGAAGCCAGAAGCCGGAAAGGAAGATCCTTCTGACAGTGATCTGGCCATCGCCTCAGACGGCAACCCCAACCCCGAAGCCCACTTGCCCTCCATCTGCCTCAAGCAGGTGTTCCCCAAGTACGCAAAGCAGTTCAACTACCTGCGCCTGGTGGACAGGATGGCCAATTTGTTTATTCGGTTCCTGGGAATCAAGGGGACAATGAAGTTGGGACCAACAGGCTTCCGTACCTTCATCAGGTCAGTGAGCCCAGTCCCTCCAGCTTGGGCTTTGGGCAGGGTAGGGTCTGGCCCCACCTCTGGCTGGTCCGATCTGTCTGACCACTCCCGGCAGAGGTCTGTCAGCATCCCCTCTGGGGTGGGATTGGCCCAGTGTCTTATTTGTTGAGTGAATTAATTAATGTTTTGAGTGTGGCAGCATTCACAACCTTATGCTGTGGTTAAAAACAATTCTGTGCTGCCTGGAACTAGGTCCTTAAACCCTATAAATAATTAGCCCATGGGCTCAGACAGACCTGTGCTTCATACACCCAGCGAGCATCCACCCAGTGGCACGTGGCTGAGTGCGGAGCGTTCATGAAGCTGCCGCAGAGAAACAAGGCACATCATTCCAAAGTGTCAACTTCAGGAGGGAAAAGTTAAATAATTCAGTGGATAAATAATTTAATATGTTTGCTCTACTATAAAAACTAACAAGCTTCTATTATAGAGTATAATACAAATTTTGCATGATTCGAAAGATAAAACATGAGGTTTTTTGCTGAAGCCTACAAAATAAGCCATCGCCACTTGATCTCCTGAGATTATTTGCTCCTTGTCTCTGCCTTGGGGGCACTTGGCGCAATCCAGGAGCACTTATCAGCACTGGCTGCGTCACCCCTGGGCAAGTTCAGGACAGCACAGAACCTCGGTGGTCCTGTACAATGGGGGGAAGCTGCCTGTGCCCTGGGGTGGTGTGACTTACGCCTCAAAGAACCTATCTGCCAACCTTTGATGTCATCGGTGTTCTTCTCATCGTTGGCTTTAATATTTCTACCATGCGCCCGAAAGTCACACTCTTTGTGGTTTGTTCACTAAAGCAAATGATTAGAAGTCTGGAATCAGAAACCATTTTTGTCACACTTTTCTCTAAGTGTGTTTCATAAACTCGAACTACAGCCCTTGGATATTTCTGATAGGATGGTAAACAAGAGTATCAGCAGGAAGTTTTGCCTTTTCAGTAATCCTGAAGTAGTACTTGCCTGGTGATTTTGAGAAGGACTTTGTGTTCATTTCAGGGGCGACAGCAAAGCCCAGGGAAGGAGCACAGGCTTTGGGGTCTGGCTGCAAAGCCAAGGGCATCACTGTGTGGCTTTGAGCAAGTGCCCTGTGTTCTCTGAGTCTCAGGCTTCCCTCATCTGTGAAGTGGAAATAATCCCCCCAGCCTCGCAGGGTTGTGATGAGGTTGGGCTGTAACATATCACAGACCACCTGGCCCTGTGCCTGGTTCGGGGGAGCTGTTTGTTAAATGGGAGTTTAATGGTTATTATTCCCATCAGGTCATGGAAATGTTCAAGAAAGACAACATGTGTTGTTATTTCCCCGAGAATACCACCTAACTGATGCCCTCTGACTCATTTAGGAGTTGCGTTTGTGTAGTAATAGATACCCACCTATAACTGGTTTCGATAGTGCAATTAGTTTTTGTCGTACTAGAGGAAGTTTGGCATTGGGGGTTCTAGGGCTGGTTAATGACTCCACAAAGTGACCAGCACCCCACTTTCTTTCTTTCTGCTAATCCCTCCTAAGCATGAGCTTTCAGCTTCAGAGTTGCGTTGTGGTCACGGTCAAGTTCCAGGCGGGAAGGAGGAAGAAGGGAGGAAGAGCAAAAGTCCTCTGCTAAATGAATTAGACCCTTTAAAAAGCTTTCCAGAGGCTGTGTTCAATGACCTCCACTTCCGTCTATCTCCTTGGCCTCTGCCATCTGCTGGGAAATAGAATTTTCTAACTGCATATACCACTGTCCCAATATAATGAAGAGGAGGAGGAGAAAAATAGGTAGACATTCTCTGTCCCTTTGTGCCTACTGTGGCTTGGGACATGGGGGAACAGCTCTGTGACAGAGGCCCCAAGTCATGAGGGCCCCTGAGACACCATGGAAGTGAGCATGGTCCCAGGGGAATGGTGAGGGTGAGCCGTCTTCTCTCAGCATCACATGTCCAGGGGCTGAGACCTTCTGGAGCCAAGGCAGGAGCTTCCCGGGCCCTTCCCAGCGCCTGCACCGTTGCACAGAAGAGTCCATTCGGGGCACACAAGAGTGAGGGATGGCTCGGCCTCATGGGGACCACAGTCTGGGTGCTGCAGGGGACCCTGACCCTGGGACACCTGCTCTGTCTCAGCGTCCTGTGGGAAAGGACCGTGTCTGGTCTGACCCAACAACTTCTCCTGAGCACCCAGTAGCCACTGAGCAATCGAGATGAATAATGGCACCCCACCTGCCCTCAGGGGACTCTCGGCCTAACAGACAGCTCAGGGGGAACAAAAAATTAAATGCAGTCCTTTGGCAGAGTCATGGGGTTTCAGGCAGAATAGTGGATCCTTTGTCTGCTGGGTAGAATCAAGGCAGCCCCCCAACAGAGGAGGCAGAGTTTGGACTTTTGTAAGCGGCCTTGCCTGGCACTGGAGGGGGGCCACCCATCGGGTGGCAGGAGGGCCGGGGGATGGCTTTCAGGAGTGTGCCTCGTGTCCAGAACTTAGACAAGGTCTGTCATCCAGGCTAACTTGATAGTGGAAACTGAAATGCTTTCTTTTTATTTCTGATAAAATTCTACTAAAATGTGAGGGAGGGAGATTAGAAAAACTAGTATACCTTAAGAATCACAGTCTGGGGAACCTCTGGGAGCAGGCGGGAAGCTGACACAGAAGCAGTGGCAGGGGTCTGCAAGAGGGTGGCGCACGTGCCGGGGAAGGAAAGACCCCACTGTGCTAGTAGCCCCAGTGCTTTTGATTTTTCAAAAGAAACTAGAACTACTGACTTTTCTGTAAAACCTCAGTACACGTATATCGGTGTTGGCCATTCTGGCAGAAATTTTTAAACCCTTTGTGGGTTCAATCAAAGTACGACTGACTGCCCACAGAGACCGCCAGTGTGTGAGAAGCCAAGGTGCGAGTGGAGAGGGCCACTGTGTTCATGCACCGCCCTGAAAAGAACACTGAAGCGGGAAGGGTTCTGGCGAGAAGACTCCTAACATGCGCTCAGACGGGAACTGGGCGATGTCAAATCTGTCTCTGCCGTGATCGACCTTAAGCTCTTCCACCCCTTTGTTCTCTATAATGAAGTGCGTGGGCACTAAACACTGGTTTTGTGACGTTATAGACGATTAGGTCCCGCCGCCGTCGTTCCCGATCTTTGTCGGTGGGAGCGCCAGTGACCGTGAGAAGGGATCACGGTGTCTTCAGCTGGGGACCCAGCAGCGGAGCACAGGGGTTCAGACAGCGAGCCCCTCCCCCGATGCAGCCGCCACCGGCTACGGTCCTGAGTAATTAAAATGCAGGAAGAAATGGAGAAAACGCCGCACGACCGTTAGCAGGGTTTTCCTTTTTAAAATGTACCAGGAGATCCCAAGAGCAACTTAATCGGAAAAGACGGTACTCTGCTTCTAGATTCACCTGAGTCTGTTCAGTCTTGCCAGCTAAATGTAACAGCGGGCGCTTCCTCTTGCTAACCGCTCTTCTCTCTCCTTTGCGCTTGGTCTAAACTTTGCTTCATTATGAATTAATAATATCTATGCCATATGTTGAGTTGAACCAAGCGCCCTTCTCTGCAGCGCGGCACAGGAGACAGACGCCGACTGTTCAGGCCCTCCTCTTGGGGCTGCCGCGCGCACGGCAGAGGTTGGACATGGCTTTCATCCCTACCTCCCCCCCTCTCTCCCCAAGTTTCTCCAAGAGAACTGCAGGGGACAACACAGCAAACATCCCGGTCGAGTTTGTTTCCAGTGGCCGTCTCTCACAGCGCGCCGCACAGATCAGCAGTTTCCGGAGTGAATTATGCTAATGCTGGCCTGGCCATATTCTATTTTCCTCTCCCACCAAGAAATGAGAAGTAATAAACTGTTGCTCCATCTAGTCCTAACTCCGTCTAACCAGCTTTTTGTGTCATGTCCTCGGGAGGCACGTAATAGTAGCACATATGACCATGAATTAAGTGCCTCTTTTCTCTATCTCTTTATTATTATTATTTCACAATAATTGCTGGGGTGTGGAGACTTCTCCGTCTCTGGGAAACAGAGATGATCTGATTCTGCAGTGTGACAGCTTTCTTGGAGGGAAAAACATTTTTGTTATCTACCTGCCCCTGGACTACTAACGCAGGGGGGTGTCCTGTGGAACGCACTATGAGCATGGTCTCCAAGTGCATCCTCCATCGGGATTCGACATCAGTGTGCACATGCTGTGTTTTCCAGCTCCGAAGCCTGAAAACCAAGCCGCTCGCCAGAGTGAGCTGATTTCTAGGAAGCGGAGGCAGCCACTCCACACCCCGTGCACTTGGGCTGACTGTGGGGCATTGCCCCTTGGAGACCCCTGCTCACCACCCACTTTGTGGCCTCCGAGCCTGGTCTCCTTTTAACCAGAGAACAGTGTTCTCTTTTTACTCCCTTCTGCCTCCTTTTCTCATAAGATGTTAATATGTCTCATCATTGGTAGCTGTGGGGGGTTTTATTCTCTTAAGAGGCAACGTGGTGTGTTAGAATGTTCAGGAATGGAAGCTAAGGGACCTTGCCTCTCTTCTGTCATTAACTCCGTGACTGTGGGAATCTCCCTCTTCCGTGATGACCTCTTTCTGGCACTACTGTGAGTGCTTGGGAGATCAATGGCCTTTAAAATAATATTTACATTATAACCTGGAGTTTTCTTTTCCCCCTTCTTAGATGTTTAAGTGGTATGTTTTTTGTTTATTTATTTGTTTTTGGACAAATATTGGCCATTTGTCAACTTTCACCTTGTGGACACCTCTCCAGGAAAAATAGGCTCCTTGTCTGCACAGAGAAGGATGGACACAAAGAAATTCTATAAATAGGATTTCATGGAGTGGGAAAAGTTGGCACCTACATTTCCCGTAAGATGCCAGCAGTTGTTGAAAGGAAATAGGGATGATAGTTTCAAATCTCTCTATACTTAGGGTCCTAGTGAACTTGAATGATTTGTGATTCTCTCCCTGTCATGTGTGACCAAATTCCTTCGATTACAAAAACAAAACAAAACAAAACAAAAGCATTTCTTCAAACTAGTTCCACATCCTGGAGGAAGTCTGGGAGCTGCTATTTGTCCCCTCCCCACAGGTACCAGGCACGAAGCTCGCCCTTAAAATAGTTTCATACGGCAAGTAGCCTGATTCCTGTTGTAGGAATGAGGGAATTTAGATGCAGAGCGCTTCAGTGACCTGCTCAAGGTCACACAGCAAACTCAAGGTCCCCACTCATGTGCGCTGGACTCGGGCTCCACAGCGCATTTCTTCCGTGTACATTTCTAGCCTTTTTTTTTTTCTTAGAAATGTTTCTGGCTTCTCGTGTTACCATATTTCTTGGGCTTCTCTTCTACTGAAGAATTTATCCTTTAGTCATTTGAGGAACTGCATCCCAGGCCACAAGGGGAAACTGTTTTCAATGGTTAAGAGCTACCAAGGCATCACGTTTTTACCCCAGCTCCGAGAGTGGTACCCAAGGCCCAGGACACCGCCTTTGTGTAGTGGACACGAAATAAATTCTGCGTTGAGTGGATGGATGGATGGATGGATGGATGGATGACAGTTCACTCCCTTTCGGAGTCTCTCAGCATTGCTTGATGACCACAGGGTCACACTGGGAGAACCTGTGTCCCACGACCCTGCCCTCTTCCCCAGCCTCCATCCCAACGCTTCCCCACAGGGGCTTTCCAGAGGCTCCAGCTTTCCTGGGCCCCTGCCGAAACCTTGTGTCTTGAATCCCAGGTTCCTCCTGGGGCCCTAGGCTGGGCAACCTCCCAACTTCTCCCCAAAGCTCCCAAGTCCACTCTCCTCCAGGGCAGAACCGAATGTGAATCCCAGCTGTGAAATTTCAGGCAAAACATGTCCCTTCTCCTGAGTCTCAGCTTAGCCATCACTGAAATGGAACTAAGAACACCTCCCTCATCAAGTGGTTGTAAAGATCCAGAGCACTAAATGGGCAGGAAGAGGCCTGGCTTGCAGATGGTGCCCCCCAAAATGCCTACAGAGTCAAAACCCTTCTGAAGCATCTCCTGCCTGCTGCAGCCAGCGAGACCCCTCCCGTCCTGGCAGCAGATGTTGCGATCGACTGTACTTGCGGGCTTCGCGAGGGAGGATGAGTTTCCTTGGAAAAGGGATAAATGGAGAATTCTTTCTGGTAAATTACGGCTCCTGCTAACGGTTTGACACTTCCATTTTCTACCTGTCAGGAAAAAAATAACTATATACCAGTGGTCAGCTCAGCTCCGCTCTTTGTACTCTATTAACCTACAGAGCCAGGCAGCGGAGCTCTCATCCTGCGCAGGAGCAGGAGCCCAGAGGACACTGATATGATAGTTAGAGGAAACCGTGGCCGCTCCTGATGAAGCTTTGGAATGAGCTGAGCAGGTCGTTCGAAGGCCTTGGGAGACACGGAAGCCCCGCCCCAGCGGAACCCAATAGAGATAGCCATCTTGGTGACAGGGGACATGAAAAGCTCTGTGTCCACTGACATGTTGTTACTGGGGCTCAATAACTGTGCGCTGATGTGCTTTGAAGTCTGCCATGGTGACTCGTGATTGAAATATGGAGCCAGCCCAGGAGGAAGCAGGACGTGAATGGATGCTTCAGAAATACATGTGGGGCGGGAAGAGAGGCAGGCAGGCGGGGGCCAGCGAATGTGCCAGCATATAAGGAGCACCGGCCGCGTGCAGGCACCATGCTGGCACGTTCCCAGCTGCCCTTGTTCGGGGAGTGCATGGATTTGGAGAGCAGCCTCTGAAATGTCCAAATCCTGCTTGCCAATCAATCCCTGGCCTGTCAAGTTCCTCAGGGAGCTAGCTAGTCACACGAGGGAGGATGACAAATGGGAAATCAAAGAACCACTTTATCATTAGCTGGGGCAATGGATGTGCACACGTTTGGAAAGTTGAAAGCAGCATTGAATGTAGCTCAGTCAAATGGACCGCTGGCCCAGGGGTCTAGCTTTCAGGATTTCCAGGGCAGACGCGGCCAGTGCTGGGACTTGCCTCACAGCGTGATCCTGTGTGCTGGGCAGAGCGTGAGCCCTGGCACACAGACATTGACTGGCAAGCAGCGTTTCTCCAGAACGGACAGGCCCACTCTCCTGGAGGTCGCCTCAGGCAGCCTCTGATGGGCTGAGATGGCACCAGCTCTGGGAGAGGAGAAGAGAAAATGGGAGAGAGACCAAGAAGGGAACCAGCAGTTGCTGGGAACCAGCCAGGTGCCAGGCACCACGCTGGCTCCTCACCTCGTTTTCACAACTGCCGCGTGGGCGGGCATTACTGTCTTCATTTAGGGACCAGCAAATAAAGGCTCGGCGGTTTAAGTAGACGGCCCGGAGTCACAGGAGTTCAGCCCTGGTCTGTTGCACGCCCAAATCTTGCTCTTCTCAGTGTGCCAGACTGCCTCCCCACATTTCCAGACCCCGCCCCTCCGAAAGAATACAAGTGGGGAGGAGGAGGATTCTAAACACGCTGTTGTGACTCACACAGGGGATGCCACTGCTGACATCTGACTGAAAGCTGGCCATCTTGGCCTCTCTGACCCCAAACCAGGCCATACCTAAAACTCAGAAGCCCGCGCCTCCCTCCTCCTGTCCTTTCCAGATGACTTCCCTAAAGTCAGGACTGAGCACTGAGCCCCCACCCCACCTCCAGCAGTGCTGCCTCAGCTCATGCAAAGGGGTGTGGGGAGCCTGCATCACTCTGCTCTGTGAGTCTTGGGCTTGCTGTGGCTCATTCAGGCCTCCATTAAAATCTTGAGGTGACAGACAGATGGGCGAAGTGCAGAGGCCTCGAGCCCCAGCCTGCAGATTTGGCCCCGGGACCCTCCTGGCACGCATTTCCAGGGGGAGTCACTCTGCACAGCAGCGACGCTGTTAGCGGGTCCCGGCGATGCACTGCTATCATCGGGTCCTCTGAGTATGCGACCGTCAGCTGCCTGGATGCTGGCAGGAGAACACAGCACTGCAGGTCCACCTGGTCTCCTTCTCCAGAGACCAGTGGAGGTGAAGGTGCAGACAGTTCCCCCTCTGCACAGCCAGAGCCTGCACCGGCTGTGCGGGGGCAGGCCGGTACATGTGACTGTAGGGACGATCGCCTATTTTGTTGGTGGGGAAGTTGAGGCTCAGGAAGGGGAAATTGTTTAACTAGGGCCATCTGGCTTCTAAGTGGAGGAGCCAGGTTTGACTCAAGACTTGCCCTCCTAAAGTCCTTGCCCTCTGCAGCCCATTAAAGCCCTAATTAGCCCAGCTGCAGGAACCCATGTGATCTAACCTCAAGTCACAGTACATTTCCAGCCTTCTCTCCTACCGTTCTCTGCCATGCACCCTTCATTAGTTCCGTCTCTGGGCAGGGGGGCCTGTCGGGCAGGGAGCGCAGCCCAGGCACAGGCATGGAGGCGAGAGGGACAAGGACTGGTTTGGTGCTGCAGTGACGTGTCCCTTCCCACCTTCGGCAGGAATTGCAAGCTGAGCAGCAGCAGCCTGTCCATGGCCGCCGTGGACATCCTGTACATCGACATCACGAGGAGATGGAACTCCATGACCCTGGACCAGCGGGATTCAGGTACCCGGTGACTGATCTCCACCACGCCCCGTGGGAGTTCAGACGGGTGGGCAGTACATTTTCTGTTCCTTCTCTTTCAGGGTCAAGGTGGGGGGAGGAGGAAGCGTATGCTCTCTGCTTGAAGGATTGAGCTAAATTTGAGTTTGGGGACCCTGTCTGCCACAGGCTGCGCCCACCCAAATTCTGACTCCCCCATTGGAACCCTCGTTCTTGCCTAAGACTTTTTGATTCCCTTCACACGGGAAATACTCCGTTACCCACTCATTCGCTCATCCCTCGGCGCACACACACTGAGCACAGGCCCTGGTGCTGGGCCAGGCCCTGGACAGAATGGAGTGAAGAGCGCGTGTTCTCACCTTGAAAACACTCGCTGTCAAGTGGGAGGCAGATGAGACCCCAACTCCGCAGATGAGCGGAGTGGGGCCTGTGCTAGGAGGAGGGACGCGTAGAGAGGCCCTCGGGGCACCAGAGGGGCCCCACGGGAGTCGTCCTGGAGGACCGGGAGTGTGATAGCCCGTGAACGGGGTGGGACAGACCCCGCTCCGGCAGGGATGCCTCCTGGTCTCGGCATGGATGCCACCTGGTCTCGGCATGGACAGCTGTGAAAGGCTCTGGGAACCCCAAGCGGCTTAGGTGAGCTGGAGCCAGAAGGGAGGGCGCAGGGGCAGAGGTGGGGTTGCAGGGGCTGCTGGGAGGCCTTGAAGGGCACATAGAAGTTTGCTCCTAATTCTCCAGGTTCCATGGGGTTAAGGCTTCAGTTAGAAAGATCCACCTTTAGGTGGATGAATTTCTGGTCTTTTTCCTCACAAAGGGCGTTTTTCTACAAAGTCACAATAACTGTACCTGACACATGTACGGCTCCTCACAAAATTACCAAGCACTTTTATGCACATGCCCTCATTAGATGTCCCTGTGCCGTAGGCATTGCCAGCCTCATTTCACAGGTGAGTAAAATGCAGCACGGGTCACCTGGCACCTTGGTTTCCCTCCCAAAGGGACTCAGAGAAGAGGGGGCACCCAGGGGAGCAACTTTCTCCCGAGATTTGGTGGAGAGGACATGAAATCAGAAGCTGGGAGATCCAGGTTAGAACCGACAGTGCCTTTTGTAGGATATAAACTTGAAAAGCCATTTCGCCTCCTAATCTCCGTGTCCTGTTCCATAAATCGTGCCAAAGCCCATGCTCTGCAGGATGCCTGAGGCCTCCTGTGTCCATGGGTGTGGAAACCTAAGGAGCCCTCAGTGGCAGCACCAGGCAGTTCAT
>PVIA01007390.1:0-84127 GCA_004024845.1 Tonatia bakeri | reverse complement strand
CTAAAAATAAGTAAAGAAAATCTTTAGGAAGAAAAAAATGCATGGAAGAACTTTAAATGTGTATCACCAATGAAAGAAACCTGTCTGTGAAGACTAAACACTGTATGTTTCCAGCTGTATTACACTCCGGAAAAGGCAAAACTAGGGAGACAGTAAAAAGACCAGTGGTGGCCAGGGTTCAGAGGGATGGAGGAAGGGATGAATAAGTTACGCAGGCAATTTTTAGGGCACTAAAACCATTCTGCGTGATACTCTGATGGGGGTTACATATTATCATGCATTTGTCAAAACCCATAGAATGTACAACACAAAGAGTGAACTCTAACGGTGAACTATGGACTTTCGTTAATAATATATTGATATTTCTTCATATATTTTAAACAAATGTAACATGCTAATGCATGATGTAAATGGTAGGAGAAACTGTGTGTGTGTGAATGTGTGTATGTTTGTGTGTGTTTGAGAGAGAGATGGGAACTATATTTTCTGTAAACTTAAAATGACTTTAAAACATAAAGTCTATTACTTTAAAAAATATTATTGACTTTATTAGAGTGACATTGGTTAATAAAAGTATAAAGGTTTCAGGTGTACAATTCTGTAATATATCATCTGTGTATTATATTGTGCGTTCACCACCCCAAGTCAAGTCTCCTTCTGTCACCATTTATCCCCTCTTTACCCTTTTCTACCCCCCCAATCCCCGCTTCCCTTTGGTCATCACCACACTGTTCTCTGTGTCTCTGACTTTTATTTTTATGTCTTGCTTTGCTTTATCCTTTCACCTTTTTCACCGAGCCCCTCAAATGTACCTCTTCTGACAGCTGTCAGTCTGCTCTCCGTATCTATGAGTCTGTCTCTATTTTGTTTGTTGGTTTATTTTGTTCATTAGATTCCACGTATGAGTGAAATCATATGGTATTTGTTTTTCTCTGACTGGCTTATTTCACTTAGCATAATGTTCTCCAGGCCCTTTCATGCTGCCACAAAAGGTAAGAAAATCTTATTTTTCATCATGTCCACAATTTAGTTAATTAATGAATGATTTATATCTGGAAGGATTAATAAATTCTTATTTTGTCTTTGGGGCTATAACCCATCATCACTGAGACAGAAAAAGGCAGTCCCTGTGAACCTGGTGCTGGCCCGACACAGCCACAAGTCAGCACTCAAAGCAGGCCTGGCCCTCACAGGCAGGCTGGGTGTGTGCGTTGTTCTGCTGGACTCGAATCATCTCACGGAACACCAACATCCCATACAGTCACTCTGAGACCCTGACACATTGAGACAAAGTTAGGCTACTTCATAATTTTATCTAGCACAGGCAAGAACAAGATGCAACCCACAAAATACCAAACACCCTTTCCTCCCGGCTAATGTGAGTGGCTGCTGCCACTGTAACACCCCAGCTTCACCCTCGATCTAATCTGCCCTCCCTGTAGATAACGTTTATTATTCCAGTCTTCGGAATGTCTCCACTTTCTGACAGTGTGAAATCTAGAGGGAACCCCATGTTTCTGGACTCTCCCCAAACCCTCCCAAACCAAAGCCCAATCCTGTAATAGTTTCTTTCTGACACCCTCTTACTGAGACAGTCCAGGGCTCCATATGGTGTGTGTTTGCCCTCAAGAAATGAGGAATAAGCCCACCTGATTCAACTACTATATTTTGATGCTGAATTTGCATCCAATTTGGCATATAGGCCAAAGCCCTTTTGACATATCCCCATTGTTCTGACTACTTTCCTACTTTCTGGCAAAACAAAGTGTCCCAGGCTCATTTTGTAAGTTCACTGTCCCAACCCTGGCATCAGCTGTTTCTCTAAGGGACCCTGGATTCTTTCAACAGGAAATGCTATTTAAAATCCAACATCTAGGAGCTAAGTGTGCTCATTGCTCTTGGGGTGCCACTGCTCCTTGGTGTGGCCACAGCTAGGGAATAGACACACACACACACACACACACACACACGTGAGTTTGCACTGACACTGTCAGTACCAATCCAGCAGCACAGGATTCATTTCTGCTCCTTTCTTATTTGTAGCTGTCTTTTTTTTGTCAGCGAGGAACCCAGTTTTCACTTCCCTTCATATAGCTATGCATGTGACTGATCCCTGTATGCAGCCAATCTCCCACCCCAGACCCCGCCCCTCGCCCATGCTGCTGCCGCCTCCCCTTGCCTGGGCTCCCACATGCTGCACTGGGCAGCCCTTCGCCAGATGCCCTCCTCGTCCAGCTGGGCTCTGACCTGCTGCCCAGAACCAGCACCTCGCTCTGCCCCACATGTGGGCTTTAAGACTGAATTGAGAGGAAGGGAATAAGGAAGAGAAAGAAGAGGAGAAAAGGTTTTCTGTATTTCCTTAAAAGATTTTTTGTGTAGAGAATAAAGTTTTTATTCACTCTCCAAGAATGGAGAGGAGCATGGTGTGGAGAGATATACCAGCAAAAAAAAATTATTTTAAATTATGCCAGCCAGGTTGGTCTAGGCAAAAAATCTGCCTAAGGAAATATTCATGGCAGCTTGAATTTTATTTTATTTAACAGTGGTTTATTGCAGCATATGTTTATATTTTAGTGCACTTTGGAGGACCAGTTTTAGTAGTCTTATGGCGTAGCACACATTTCAGGCCAGCGCCCAGTTTGCAGTGTGCACCTCGGAGACCGGCTCACCTGTAGTGGCATCACCCTGATGGCTCTCAGGTGCCAGGGCAGAGGTGGGAGAGCATCCGCCTCTGCGAGGGCTGCGCCAAGCTGGGGGGGGCCCACGGGAGCCACGGGTGTGGCCCCCCGTGGGCAGCACAGGCGGGAGGGGCAGGGAAGCGAGTCAGTGTGTGGGTGGCGGCAGGTGGGGCAGCAGCAGGGGCTGGTGGTCCTATTAAGGGAGAGATTATTTATGACACTTGTTAGAGATGGTAAGGCAGACTTTATCCCGGCCATTGTGATAGGATAGGGGCTGTTGCCATGGGATCTTGCAGTGGGGGAGAGAGATGGGACTCAACTTAGACACAGGGGTGAGCAAAAGTGACTGCACTGTGCCGCTGCAACATTGTTTTGAGTTAATGAGCCTATGGTAGTAATCACAACCCGCGTGTCTTTCCCCATACGAACAACTGTAAACCTGTTTTTACCACCCCTGTATACCACGGGCGACTGCCAATTTACCGACCAGGAGCAGGGTGGGGGCGGTGCATGGAAAACTGCTGAGAAGAGACATTAGGTGCAAGTGGGTTCTGGCTAAACTGACCCAACAGGATTCTTGCAGAGATCAGCTGGGTTGATCAGATGTTCCCTGGGGCATGGTGGGGTATGCGAACCTGATCAGATATCTTGTTGGAACTGGATTTTACAAGGACATGCTCAGATGGGCCTGGGAAGAGATTCGGGAGCCTGGCTGGCGTTCAGCCAAGCAGAAAACCTTTGTCAGTCCTCACAGCATCAGTCTGACCTGCAAGCCCTGTTGTAACTGTGCAAACTGGGGCTCAGCCATGCGGTGCCTTGATTCCACACAGCCCAATGATTAGTGTTGAAGGACACAGGTTTTTATTAATGGAACAGGGCTCCAACCTTGGAGGGGCTGAAAGTGCCCCTGCCCTGAGCTCTTCTCTCCCATGAGACCCAGAACTTACCTTGCTCCCCAAAAGTCTACAAGCCAAAACCATGCCCAGAAGTTCCCCATTTCCTTATCTGCCCTTAGGCTGGTCATACAAACAGACCTCCATCCTCTCTAGAAAGTGCACTTGTGAGTTTCAGTTAAGGGTTGCCATTGCAGCCCCCCTCTTTCAGGATTTGGGGTGCGCTGTTGTCGGTCTCCGTGAGGCAGTCCAGAAACTGTGTACCGTGTTACAGTTACATTGTCCCAGAGGCTGGAGCCCAGGGAGCACATTTCTGTGTGGGACCCTGCTTCCAGGAGTGGGCTCCCATCTGCGGGGTCTAAGCCCCTAGTGGGCTTTCCATCTTCTGGTCCCACGAGTGCTCCCATCCATTCGGGGAGCAGAGCCAGAGGCCAAGAACATCCAAATGCCAAAAGTCCAGAGAGAGAGCTCACACCAAGCTCTGAAGTCCTGTAGTAAGAGCCCCCATAACAAGGGAGTGACTTCTCTGAACGTCCCCCAGAAAAGCAGAAGTCTGCAGCTCAGCATTCCAGGTCACAGCTCAGCTCCAGGCATCTCCCGCATGTCTGTGTGCTCATCCAGGCAGGTCCCCACAGCTCCACCAGCTTTGCCACCGTCTTTGCATGACCTCCAGACCTCCAGGCAGACCATCAGGCCACCCGGCCTCATGGCAGACTTCACTCGGACCTCATGTTACTCAGCCTTCTCCCGTTTAAATGCTTGGCTCAGGACTTCCTCTGGGGCCAAACGTCTGGCTCTTCCTGTGATGTATCAGTGTCCACCATTTTTGTCAGCTCCCCAGTGTCTTCGGCTGCCATCTTTGGTCAGGGCAAGGGTTCCCAGTGACGCAGAGCACCCAGGGTGGCCATCTGTCCCTGCAGCTCACACAGGTGCTCCCTGGCTTTGTCACCAGTCACTGCGGAGTCCCTCTGGTGGGCACATTCTCACTCTCACATGCACAACTTTGCCCCGGGCGGCAGCCTATCCCCTTCAGGAAAGTGCAGGCTGTTAGTCTGCCTTTGTTACTCCATGTGCCTCAGACTCTGCTCTCTGCAGTTCCCTGCCCCCTCCTACCTTCTGCAGGGCTTCCCTACCTTCAGGGGACTATGCTGTGCACCACGTTACACTGTCACTTCCTCTGAGCCTGTCACAGGGACTGTCCTCCTGGGGCCCTGCTACTGAGCCAGCATGGTCCCACCTGGCTGAGAACACCTGGGCATCACCCTCTGACTATTCACTTGGTCAGATGAGGCTCAGATTCTTCTCCTCAGCCCACCAAATTCAATAAAGTGAATATTGATAAAGTATGAATTACTGTGTTACACATTAATATTAGGATAATATACACCCACTGACAGAAGTACCCATCCTCCACACCCTAGCACACCATTCCATACACATCAGAGATACTTATTGTGTCCAGAACATACTTTGTGGTCCCATTTCTGGCCCTTTGCTGAAGCCCTGTCCTGGAATGTCCTCATTTAGTCTCCTACCTCTGCCTGTCAGGCTCACCCCAAGACTCTACCCAGACCCCTCCTTGACCAAGATGCTCACCAGAATCCAGCAGAATTCCCCTCTCTTTCCCAAGCTCCACCCTGTCCCCTGCCTCCTTTGTCTCTGTGTGCTGTGAGCTGCACCCCTCGATAACAGTAGCGACCCACTCACTCAGCCACCTCCACCCTTCCTGAGGTACCCTAGTCCAGTGACACCCTGGCAACTCCTTCGCTGCCTACAGAGGACAGACAAGGGATATAGGACATTCAGAGATGTCTATCCATTACCACAGGCCCATCGACCACACCTCCACCCCCACCCAGCAGTGTCCCACCCTCCAGGTGCCAGCCCCTGGGCCTCCTCCACAGTGGGAAGGCACCTGCAGTTTCCCTGTCTCCCCGGGGGTCTTTTTCTTTCTCCCACTATAACCGGACTTTCACGGACATCTGAAGGCTGTGGAATTTGCCACAAACATACATTCTTCTGATCTTGTTTGCTTTCTGGACAGGCTGCGGTTGGCTGGGGGGCAGTAAGGAGCCACAGGCTGGCGAGGAGATTTGCTGCATTCGGTCCTTTGTCACCCAGCAGTAAAGGCAGGTGGCAAGGAGGCTGCCCTTTGCTGTCTGTCCTCACTGGCCCAGACTGTGCATCGGACTCCCTGGGGTCCTGGCTGAGGGACAGTCCTGTCCAAGCTGTGGGAGGATTTTTTCATCTGCACACCAATCCCTCCGTCATTTTAGCACTTTCTGGGAGCCAGGCCCTGTGCTACATGCCGCACTGCTAAGTTCATGGGCTCATGTAATCCTCACAACAGCTCTGTGAGGCAGGTGTTAGCAACCCCATCTTCCAAAAAAGGAAACTGAAAGGTGAGGGAAAGTGTTGGTGGCTGTGACAGTGAGCTGGCAAGTCCCGCCTGTGCTCGTAAAAGCACACCCACCACTGACCTGGTGAAGTGCAAAGACATTTTATTAGAGTGTAAAGCATTAGTGGTTCAAATAACAACTAGGTTTTCCAATTCAAGCAAGTGATATGGTTACAGAATCACCTGTATACAGCTGAAGCCCTTGTTTAATTTTTTTGCTGTATGATGGACCACCTCTAGCTCAGGTCCCCTAAGGGAATTCGAGGGTCTAGACTCCTGCCGCTGGCCAAGATACCCCAACCCTCAGACCTCAGAACGCCTCCATCTTTAGGAGCCACCACAGCAAACTAATTTCTTTTCTCATCTCAGCCCTTATCCTTGGATCTCCCAAAGTCTCCCTGTGATCTTGCCTTTTCCACATCTAAGCACATTCTTGCTCCTCCTCTCAAGGCTGTGGTGGTACCAGATGAGCTAGCCTGGAGATTATTATGGTATGGGATGTATAATGAACCGAGTGGCCTTGGTTTTCGTCTTCCTGGTTGTAAACTTGGACAGAAGGGTAGTCTGACTGCCCAGTATCCCTCAGAGTCACTCCAGCCCTCCCTCTGTGCCCCTTTCAATCCCAGAAAACTACATTTCCCAGGCTCCTTGACTTGATGGCCTCTGCTAGGCATGGCCAGTGGAAGGCCTGGTGGAAAATGGGGCGGGGGGGGGGGGGGGGGGGGGGGGGGGGGGGGGGGGGGGGGGGGGGGGGGGGGGGGAGGAGGTGCGGGGAAGGGAAGGAAATTCTCCTGTGCTTCACTCCCCATCTCTGCTTCTTGCATCTCAGCAGTGACTGGGTTTCTTTCATGGCTTCAGCTTCTGACAGCCCTGACCTCATGGTCCCAGCTCCCACCTGGGCCTTCTCACCACCATTTCAGCATCTGCAGGAATGCCCAGTCTGGACCCTGGTTACACCCTCTGCTCCCACTAGTCCTCCTGCACCCTCGTGGGTTAGCAGCTTCCTGCTGTAGTTAATCCTTGCTTTTTCCACTGTCTGCTGTTGAATTCCTCTGCACTCCAGCCACTAGATCAGCCAATTCCCTGTACCAGATTCCTCTATTCAAAGACCTAGAGGCATTTCCTTTCTCCCGACAGACCCTGACTCTCACCAAGGGCTTTGCTACCGTACTGCCTAGATAAAGGGAAGAGGCTGTTCCTCCTCTGACCCTCCCTCCGTGTGCTCCTGAGGAAAGCCCTGAGCAGCTGCAATGAGAGCCTCCACTGCAGGACCAGTACCCTCGTGCCCCAGATTGTCAGCTCCTGCCCCAGAGGGGCAGGTGAACATCTGCAGCCTTCACATGCATTACTTCCAGATGACCGCAGCCCTGTGCTGGAAGCTGGGTGGCAAGTCCTTCCTGGTGAGGTCATGACCTAAAGCTTCCATTCATCAGGCCTGCACCTGGAAACATGGAAACATGAAAGCAGGACCTGGTGGCAGGATCCGTGAGCGTGGGGAATCCTGCCTGGGAACATGTAAATGCCACTCACTGGGATGGGAACTTTGTCTAGCAGGGCCTCAGGAGCACCGCAGGGGAAGGGGTGGTACGGAAAAGAGCAGGAGGCTGATGCAAATCCATCCTATGACCCTAGGGACCCATGCTCTTGAACAATTCAGTGAACACTAAGGCCTTCTTCCCTCTGCGTTATATTTACTTCTTCTAATGTGTTATTATGTGACACTCTAGTCTTTGTGCTTTGTCAAATTTTTTAAAAAAAGGACTATTACATTTGCAGGGGAAAATCCAGCCAGTTCTCCAGCGGAGGGGGAGTGGAGAATGATGTTGGCAGCAGAAAATCTCCCTTTAAAATTTGGCAGGTGCTTTGAAGGTGGCTGCCCTGATATTACTGCAATGCTTCTTTCCTCGTGCCTGGTGAAGGGAATTGAGATATTCCAACTCTTTCATTCTTTGTGTCAGAGGAGTGCGAGCTAATTAGAAAATATCATCCAATATACTCTCTGGTGAAGGATGACAGCTGCTATGTTTTTCTCCCCTCAAAATGCAGAAGCAACCCATCCTTTCACTGCCTAGCCCTGGCTGTGTAACCGTCTTTCTTAGGGTGCACATTCTGGGCACTAACCGGTGTGTTTTTTAGGGCAACTTCCCTTTGATAAAACTTGTACAAATAGTGGACGATATATCCTCCCCATGTAAGAAAGTGACACGCAGCAGAGAGATAGACAGACAGTGCTGCAAGGGCCCCTTCCTGCCATCCAACCCTGAGACTAATGCCTAAGCAGGGGAACCCCACTGAGGAGTCTTTAGAAAGTGGAGGGGTGAGAGAGGCCACTGTCCCAAGAACTGCAGTCTGGCCCAAGGGCAAGACCTTGTATTTCAAGGCCCTGACCCAGAGTTTGTAAACTAAGGCTCTCAGCTACTTGATAACGGGCAGAAAGAGCCCCTTCCTCTGTACCTTGCTGTGGCCTGGAAAGAGGAGGATGGACCGAAGGGCTTGGCTAGCCCCCAAGACAGTAATGAAAAGGCCCAAGGAAAACAGCTCTACCTTCCCATTGCCATGCTGCTTTGCTGCTTTACTTCTGAACTTATTATCATTGGGGTATGTGTGGGGGTCGGGCGGGAGGCATCACTGACCAAGATTACTGATCCTGCGGGGCAGCTCTAGTGTGGGTGGTGGGCAGCCGTCCCGAATTCTAAGCGGCAGTGAGCAGCAGAGAGCCACAGAATGAGGCATCAGCAACGTGTCTGGGGCAAGCCCAGGCAAGACCAGCACCTCTTTTCTCAAAACATGGCAGAAAATGAGCTCTGATGTGAGTACAATGGTGCAGGGAGGGGTTAATGATGAAAGACTGTGTTTCCAGGGTTTTAGATAAAGCTGTTCTAGATGTATGCATTGGTTCTGGTACTCTGCAGGCATTCCCGCCCCCCACTCCCAAACTCATGCAATAAAAAGTGAGCCTACATAAATAACTATAGTACTTGAAATAGAAATTGTAAGAAATGTGGGAGAGACAAAGGCAGGAGGAGCCAGATGATCTGATCAGGTGCCTTTATTTGATGCTGTGCTTGCAGGCAGGCCGAGTCTGCACTGACTGCAGCCCCAGAGAGAGGCAGGAATGGGGTTTTTAAAAGAAAAATCATGGGGTTTGTAGGAGGTAGAGGAGGGATTCATCTCTTGTTCTTCTGAGTGGGGGCCTCAGAGCTTCAGGATGTGAGCCAGGACAAAGGTTAGGTAAAGGGCCGGGCTGTTCCCAGGTACAGGAGGGTCAGTCTGACCACCGGCCACTGTGGCTGGGCCAGGCATCTATTGTGGGAGGTGGGAGACAGCTTTGATTAAGCCATGGGCTACCAAGCCAGTCGGGACAACTGAGTCATGGGCAGACCAGCAGGTTGGGAAACTGGCCTGACCCTTTCAGAAATCCCCAAACTTATGCTATTAAGACAACTAGTTACTTAGAAACAGAAAGTAGAATGGTGGTTGCCAGAGGTGGGAATTAGGGGAATGGGAGAGGTTGGGCAAAGGGTGTGAATTTCCAGTGATAAGACGAGTTCTCAGGATGCAATGTACAGCATGGTGATTTTAGTTAACAATATTGTTTTATGTACTTGAAAGTTTCTGAGAGAATAGATCTTAAATGTTTCCACAACACACCAATAAGGCAATTACGTGAGGTCATGCGGGTGTTAATTAACCTTATGTGGTAGTCAATTCACAGTAGGTATACATATGAAATCATCACAACATATACATGAAGCTTGCACAATGTTATATATCATTATCTCGACAAAGCTAGGGGGAAAAGAAAATGCATTAATCGATAAGAAATCCCCAAACCCAGGCTATTAAGAAAATGAGTTAATATAATGAGTAACTACTTGAGTGAAAAGCCCCACCCCAAATGTGGAAACTCATTATCTGGAAATTTTGGAGGATGGTGAGGAAAAGAAACTTTTTTTTTTTGAAGAAAAGAAACTTAACATGAAAAATTAAAGCCTTAAGGAATCTCAAGTTATGATGTCATAGCTTGAAGAAGTTTTATCCTATGAGTTAGGAAATACAACACATTTAAATCTCATTCATGGGATTTATTAGGAATCTTGTCCTATGGTCAATAGCCTAAAACTAGCCCAGTAATAAAATGTCACCCATCCAAGCAAGGAGGACATTAAAAATGTTTCACAATTGAGTAGTAGCTCTGTTATCAACTGCTTAGGCTGCCTGTCAGCACAGACTGCTGTGCCAGATGATAACCCATCAGTCTCTGGTTACAGAAATGACTGAGGGCTTTTCGGGAAGACAAGAATCAAGGCAGAGGACAAAGTGGGTACTTGAGGAGCTCAGAGACAGGGCTCTTTATCAACCAAAGTGGAAGTATTTATCTTGATATCCTGAATGGCCATACTGTTGCATCCCATCCTGACCTTGCATTCATCCATTTAATCATCCATCCATCCATCCATCCATCCACTCACCTACTCACCCATTCATTTGTCCACTTGGTATTCCACCTATCCAACAAACATACAAGGTCTTTCTGGAAAAGCCCAGCATTGTTAATATAATGAGAACAGTTTTCAGACATCTATGTACCCTGGCAGCCAAGGAGAAGTAGACTGGAATGCACACGCGTGAACAATGACAACTTCACTATGCTAGTCAGTGGGGGTAGTAGATGCTGTTGAGTGAACATATGTACTGTGTGGCCGTCACATTCAAAATGACTAAGAGAGTAGAGCAATGAATCTG
This sequence comes from Tonatia bakeri, assembly GCA_004024845.1. Taxonomy (NCBI): domain Eukaryota; kingdom Metazoa; phylum Chordata; class Mammalia; order Chiroptera; family Phyllostomidae; genus Tonatia; species Tonatia bakeri. The sequence continues at coordinate 73,412 of PVIA01007390.1, read as the reverse complement.
CATCAAATTTTGCGTTAAGCTTGAACATTGCTCTGTGAAATCTATTCAGATGATTGAGAAGGCTACAGCTATGGGCAACTGGTGATTGGCAGTTTCGTCACAACAATGCACCTGCTCATGCGTCATACCTTGTGCAGAGTTTTTTGGTGAAACATCAAATCACCAGGTGATCCAGCCCCCCTACAGCCCAGATTTGGCACCCTGTGACTTCTGGCTTTTCCCAAAACTAAAATCACCTTTGAAAGTATAAAGATTTTAGACCATCAATAAGATTCAAGACAATACTACAGGGCAGCTGGTGGTGATTGGGAGAACTGTGTAAGGTCCCAAGGTGCCTATTTTGAAGGGGACTGAGGCATCATTGTCCTGTGTACCATGTTTATTGTACCTTGTTTCCTCAATAAATTTTTTATATCACATGGATGGATACTTTCTGGACAGACCTTGTATAATGGGGATGTCTCCTTGGGGAATGCATGTCACAGTGCGTGAGTGGGAATGGCTCTTATCCTCGAGGCACTCACAAGCTATTCTTGTTAATTGTGGGAAGGATGTGTTTTAGTTGCTGCCATTTATCCTACCGTGATAGAATTATGGTGAGATGACATGGAATAACTAATTTATAACATTTCACAGAGAAAATGTTTATCATTTTATATTTCTCAAAGAAATTTTGCATTTTCTTTCTTGTTCCTCATGACACTCCTGTGAGATGCGTAGAAGCACATTATACATAGTCATTGAGATACAAAACCCTCCGTGGCAGCGAGAGGGGGCAGAGCCAGGAATCTGACCACTGGTCTTTTCATCAGGGGTGGAAACATTTTGCTGAGTGACTGTAGCTTCAAAGTTTGGATTTCATTCCAATCTTAACATTGGCTTTGTCTGACAAATTGCAGAGTGAGGAGTGGATCTCCACGACAATCTAGTCTGCTGTAGCTGAGTTGCTACTCTAAGTCTGCAATTGGCCAATGTTTGCTCTCTTCTGGTTTGGTAGAGTAAGAAGGAAGGAAGTGTCCATTGAAATTCAAACGTTCCCTGTGATTGGAATAATACATTTTCATATAAAATACAATTCAGCACCCTCAAATGGAGCAGGTGCTTCTCATTTTCTTTCGAGAACCTACTGAACCAAGAAAATGAGATTCCCAGTGTCCCAATAGGATTTATCTTCTTCTTTGTTGTGGAGCCAGTACGAACAGGCACTTTTCAGTCATCTCCATCTTTCTGTACCTGACTTTGACAGACTCTCATAGATAAAGTGACTGCCTCTGGCTTTGAGGGTGAGTGGACTGCAAGAATACCTCCCAAAAGTTGATTAAGTTGGAGTCCATTTTTAACCTGCCAGTGGAAAACAGCTGATAGAGTGTTCGTAAGAGGAAAATAAGATTTACTGTCCTTCCCTCTCCCCCAAACTTCACTGAAGGTTTTGGCTAGAGAAGAAGTAATTGCAAGAAGCATGACGTATCCTCGGGAGATTTGTGGCTGGGGCCGGACCGGCAATGATTTAAACAAAAAGCACCTGGTCGAAACACAGAAGTGTTCTCTCTTGGGTTATTGGTCATTTAAGGGGTAAAGCTATAACCAAGAATTGTTACTCCGTAGTCTCACCTCCTAGAAATGGGCCAGCACCTCCTATACTCAGAGCAAGGGCAAGTAGAGTCTTCTACCAAAAACAAAATAGGCTCGTTTGCCATAGCTAAACCCACAGAAAGCTCTGTGGACAGAATGCGTTGTTCATGCACAGATGACCCAAGGCTTTCACTTGGCCATAGGGGAGGTTAACTGAGAGGAGGTCCTGGGGAGGCTGCCCTTGCCCTGCTGCCCCTTGAGGCAGGAGTGGACCCTGGAAGGTGGGTGGGCTGGGGAAGAAAGATAGGAAACCAAGGTCTAGTCCACAGGTGGCAAACACAAGACCTGCGGACCGAATCCCTCCCTCCACCTTGTTTTATCCAGCCAGGCACTTTGTTTCTACCCGCTGGCAGCACTGAGAATCTCACTTCACTGTTAAGGAGTAGTTACATTTACACAGTCCTAAAATTACATTTGGCCCTTTGAAGGCAACGTCAGAGCTGATGTGGCTCCCGGTGAAAATGAGTTTGACATCCTTGGTCTAGTTCTTGGAAGCAGCATCTGAAAGAGGCAGAGCCAGATGCAAGGAGGGGTGGTTAAACAAGCCCTGTCTGCTGCATGTACATGACCACCTCAGGCCTCTTCGGTCCCTACCTATTCTTTGTCCTCAGCACACATACTGCTCCCCTCCTCCACTTGGAATCCTGTGAAGCTGGGGCTTTGGGCATATGTAACCCCTGAAGGAATCAAAAGGCCCACACAGCACTTTAGGCATTACAAGGAGGTCATATCAGTTATCTCTTCCTGAATCAAAAAACATCCCAAATCTTAGAGACTTAGAACAACTGTGTCATTTGCTCATGATTCTGCCTAAGAAAGTGAAAAATGCCTCAATAGCCGGTGGATGTAGTGTTCTTAAATGTTTATGAACAATTTTCCCTGTGTATAAACAATGCTCAGACAAGGCCATTCTTTGGCCATGATGAAATAAGACACAGACAAGACTATTTTGTTATCACGCTGAAACTATATAGAGACAAGGACATTCTATAAATCAAAAATAATTAAACCTTTCCCTCTTCCAGTGAATAAGAGTTACCACTGATGTTAGTCCCACTTTAACCCTCCTGCCTTGCAGATAAAAACTACCAAGGGATCCAGTCACCAAGTCACCCTCGCTTTCTGAAAACATCCAATCAAAAACAGGCTCCTGCTTCCTTAAACCCTTTACAGAATTACCCAGGAGATACTCAGATTCTATAACAAGCCCCTCCCAACTCCCCCTTTGTGGTCCCTCTGGTGTACACTCTTCCTTGCTCCACCACTTTAAAGCTAATTTTGCTTGACTATGAGTGTGTTCCTAGTGGCTTGGAAATGTAAGTCAGTAATTGGGGCTGGTCTCATCCGGCTGGTTCTTCTGCACCTGGAGTCTCTCAGATGGCGGCAGTCATCTGGCAGCTGAACTGCGATAGAATGGTGTTGGGAGCCACCCTGACCGGTTTCAGGAGCTGTAATCCCCCATGGCTAAGGCTGAGTGAGCGGCCTTCGGACCATAACCCTCTAAGTAGACAAAGTTTATCTCCCTGGCAGGAGCGCCGCTTCTGCTCCTTTTCCCATAACTGGCCCCCAATGCTTGATCAGTTAGTCAATGACGGGTAAGATTCCCCAAGGGGGGAATGACCTAAGACAGGCATGATCACATGGAGGCCCCGGGGAAGGACTTGGGGGCTATGGAGAAAGTGGGTGATGGACCCTCACCCTTCAGCTTTGACAAAGCCTGAGTCCTCATTCTGGCTGTGAGAAGTCTCCTAACCTCTTGGCTGCCTTGCTTCCTCTGCCAGACTTAATCCTGAAACAATGACAAAGGATGGTGCGGCCCTATGCTAGATAGGGTGCTTTGCCCGGGTGATTAGGCCTGAGAAAAAATACATAAACTCCTGTGAACCCTGCTTTTCTAAGAATGCTCTCAATTAAATGATAAAGGTCTGAGCAGGAAATGAGTTTGCTTCCCAAAGTTTTGTAGCCCTTTAGCTAACAGACCCTGACTCAGAATAGGCCCTTGGAGTTCTTTGTATGTTATCTATTGTTTGGTCCTTACTGCCTGACAATGATTAATGAACTTTACCTGTATTCCTGTGCAATTTAAAAGCCAATAAAAACCTGTGAAGGCAAGGATCAGGGCTCTCTCCCCTAGAGAGAGTGGCCAGGCCACTCTGAGGCACCCTCCCCTTGAGATAGTAGCCGTGCTGTCCCTTTTCCTCCACAGGACTCGGTAGTCCCTGTGAATGTACCTCATGTCTCATCCATAACACCACAGACCCTGCCAAATGGTGTCTGTGTCAGAATGGTCTAAGGCAGCATCACTCACATGGCTGGTGGTTGGGTGGCTGACGGCTGAGTGACATGTCTCCAGCAGGCTAGCTCAGGCATTTTTACTTGGTAAAAGGAGGTGTGGTATAAGGAGGCAAGCCCCAATGCACAATATGTTAAGCCTCTGCTCAAATTGTTTGCTAATGCGTCACTGGTCCAAGCAAGTAATGTGGTTAATCCCAGAATCAATGAGGGAGGGGACCGTCAAGGGTGGAGATACAGGAAGAAGTTATTGGGGGTTCATTTCTATAACTACCATAGCACTGAACACACACAGTCTCATTCAATCCTCACCAAGGAATACACTGTTATCCTAATATTTCTGATGAGAAAATTCAAGTTTGGAGAAATCTGAGTCTTGACTCAGGTTATACAGCTAATAAATGCCAGGACCAAAGCCCAGGATCAGATTACTGAGTCATACTTCAGAGTTCCTCTCCCCCAAGCCCTCACCGCGGATTTGCCGTTTGGGTATTGATGCATTGTCACTTTGGTTCCACAGGGCCTTTCGAGCACCTTTTGAGACCGCTTTAATTTAGCATAATGTTTTCAGGGTCATCCTTCTTTTTTATGGCCAAATAATATTTCATTGTATGGTTATACCATATTTTGTTTACCCATCGGGTGATGGACATTTGGGTCAAAACTCCAAGAAGGAGGAGGATCAATCAGTTAAATGATGAACTTTATGTAACAAAGTCATGCCAACCCATTTATGCACTTTACTGGGGCATTTGGATAGTGAGGCTTAAACATCTCAATCAGTAATGTGCCTTCTCTCCTCTGGGTCAAGGAGGGAACGTGAACCCCAGGAGGCAAGGATAGTGAGTGGGGGGTGAGGGTCATGAAGGGCCCCATTGCTTGGGGCCTCTCCCAAGGGTGTCTGAAGCAGTCTTGCTCCCATGTTGAGGGGTTCCCTCCAGGACCCCACCCAGCCTGGCCCTGTATTCTATTCAAGGGCCCAATTCTATTGCTGGAGCATCTAGACATGGCACATTTTATCAATCAGAAATTTCCTCTGCCACTGGATCACCAACTACAGCCCTGATACAGCTAGGAAAAGATCCCCTGGAAATACAGATTTGACTAATTTCTTATTTCTTTTACTTTTCTTTCTTTCTTTTTTTTTAGGTAAATATTAAAAGCCTAGGTTGTGGGGTGAGAAGGAGGAGAGGAAATAATCTCTTTCCCAAAGCTACTCCATGGCAGACAGCAGGAAGTATCAGATGTCTATGAAAACTGGTAGGGCTCCATAAGCTAAGAGCCTGGAAATGCCCGAAATTTGAGTTGGTTCTTTAAAAAAGACCATACAAAACAAAGCAGTGGTGTACCAGGAAAACATGTTTCTAGGATTAATTGTAAAAGCGGAGATGAAAGTCACGTTCAGGTCAAGCTCCAAGACCTCCTTGCTGAACTGCTCTCCAGTTCCAGGGGACCCCTGGAATAGAGCTGCCTTGCAGGTTCTCCAGGGGCATTGAGGGGACCCCCAAAGTACACGCTCTTAACAGGTCTTTGAGTCATTTGAGCACCCCATTTTTAGAAACACTGTCCCAGAGGACACTTTAGTCTTCCCTTCTTCTGTTTGCGATGGTCATTTGTGAAGGTGGAAGGCACAGGAGAAAGGAAAATGCTTTTGATTCTTTAGGAGTGAAATGGGTTAGTCTTCAGCTAACGGGAAATTTAATTGACCAGCACCTTCCACTTAACTCCCATGCTTGCCTTAGGTCGGTGAAAGGAAAGTTTTAATATTGGTTCAACTTGTTTAATTAAGTTGAGAAGTCCTCTGGGGAGGCAGAGCCATGCCATTTCTACAGAAAACTAATAGATGGGCACAGGTTGACTCTGCTATGTTGTATTAGTCGGAGTTCTCCTGAGACACAGGACCAGTAGAATGCATATGTAAAGAGATCTATTATAAGGAATTGGCTCGTGTAATTGTGGAGGGTGAGAAGTTCCAGTTCAAGTCCAAAGCACAAGAGCTGATGCTGTGTAACTTCCAGTCCAAGTCTGAATCCAAAGGCAGGAGAAGGTCCCTCCCAGCTCAGAGACTGGCAGAGGGAGTGGATTCCCCCTCAGCCAGCCTTTTTGTTCTATTCGGGTCTTAACTGGATTGGATGAGGCCCACCCAGGTTGTGGAGGGCAATCTGGATTACTGGGTCTACTGACTCAATGTTAATCTCATCCAGAAACACCCTCTCAGACACACCTGAAATAACACAGGGTCCAGCAGAAGTAACACCCATGGGAGTGTGGTTGGTAGAGTAATAATATGGGGTAATAATTTATAGTTTTATTTTGAACATTTCACCTGAAATGCCATATGGTGTGCTTGAGTGTGATATTGTTATGTGACAGAATCACATGCCTGTGATTTTGGAATAAAAGATTTTGTGATAAAAGGGGTGTTATTTGTGTCAGACCCGATACTTAACCTAATATCTAGGCATCCCACATCCCAGATGACATATAAAATTAACTGTCACAGATGTTATTTTATATTTTATTTAAAAGATTTTATTTAGTTAGTTTTAGAGAGAGGGGAAGAGAGGGAGAAAGAGAGGAAGAGAAATGTCAATGTGTGGTTGCCTCTCGCACACCCCCCACCAGGGGAACCTGGCCTGCAACCCAGGCGTGTGCCCTGAGCAGGAATTGAACCGGCAACACTTTTGTTCGCAGGCCGTCACTCAATCCACTGAACCACACAAGCCAGAGCTGTTATTTTACTTTTTTGTTTTAAAGAGGAAAGGAGAGAGAGAATGTTTTTTTTAAATATTTTTTAAAGATTTTATTTATTTATTTATTTATTTATTTATTTAGGGAAGGGAGAGAGAAAGAGAGAGAGAGAAACGTCGATGTGCGGTTGTCGGGGGCCATGGCCTGCAACCTAGGCATGTGCCCTGACTGGGAATCGAACCTGCGATACTTCGGTTCGAAGCCCGCGCTCAATCCGCTGAGCTACGCCAGCCAGGGCTGTTATTTTACATTTTAAAAGAAAGGGATCTGGTGCAGGACCACGAGGTCATTTATTTACTATTTTAGATTTATTTATTTATTTTTTTTAGAGCGAGGGGAAGAGAGGGAGTTGGAGGGAGAGAAGCATTGATCAGTTGCCTCTCACAAGTACTCCCCCAACCAGGCACTTGGCTCACAACCCAGGCATGTGCCCTGACTGGGAATCAAACCTGTGACCCTTTAGTCTGCAGTCCAACACTCAATCCATTGAGCCACACCAGCCAGGGCCTGAGAGATATTTTAAAAGATACCTTGATATTGTGCTTTTCTTACACAGGCTGGCTGGCGCCCCTCCCTTCCTCTATCCTGCTTTCACTACCCTGCACTGTAACACTATGGCTTCACATGCACGTCTCTACCATTGGATGGTAGGTTCCCAAAGCCAGGACCCTGGTCTATTTACCGAGGTTCCCTGGGTTGTTTACCCAGCACCACCAGCCCAGGATGGTGACTGCCACGTAGAAGGTGCTCAACAAGCTTTTAGAAACAAAAATTGGACTTGTCACTTGGTCCATGATACTGGTATTGCCAGGAGCAGCGAACGGTACCAGGTGTTTGCAATGAGTTAAGCTGGGCTTCGGTTTAGCAACTGGGGTACTTGAGTTTTGGCTGAGAAGGAATTCAGATCCAGAACTTAAACTATAATGGAAAATTTATTTAGAAAATTAGAGGTACCCCTGGCTGGCATGGGTCAGTGGATTGAACTCGGGCCTGTGAACCAAAGGGTTGCCGGTTCGATTCCCAGTCAGGGCACATGCCTGGGTTGTGGGCCAGGTCCCCAGTGGGGGCCATGTGAGAGGCAACCGCACATTGATATTTTTCTCCCTCTCTTTCTCCTTCTTTCCTCTCTCTCTAAAAATAAATAAATAAACTCTTAAAAAAAGAGAAAGTTAGAGGTAGAGAGCCCTTGGAGCTTAGAAGAAAGAAGGGAGAGAGAGAGATGTGTCCTGAGGGACAAAAGAGGAAGGAGAGGCGCTAGGGGCTTGGAAGACAGCATACCCTGGGGAAAAAATGGGGTGGGAGAATGTGAGGGTGTGTTCCATAGAGAGAGCGGGGCTGGGCTGTCCATCCTCAGAGATTTTATCTGGAGCTCTTAGAGGAGGCTCTCAATAGCTATCCATCAACTTTTCCAGCCGTGTCTCCTCAGGGTCCTCATTTGCAGTGATTGCTGGGCGCCAGGGTAGGGCGTCATCAGCTGGTGCCGGTAGCCACAGCATCACTCCACCTGGGTTTGTGCTTCTCTGGGCCTGCAGCTGAAACACAACTGAGGCCGAGATGTCATCCTAGGGGTTAATGCTTAGGGCAGTGGTCTTAGGGGCTTGTAGTGTTGCCCTTTGCTAGGCACCTGGGGCTCCTGCAGCCCATGACCCTCTATCCTTGGCCCATCATTCCCGTTCCACTCGGGCCTGACAGCTTGTTACAGTATGTTGAGTTGGCTTCCCGACCAAGTCTTAGGCGGAACAGGTTTATGGCATTGTATGAGCTTGATTTGACAAATTAATATGAAATACTAAGAGAAATTATTGACATTTTATGATAGAGGAAGTATTAGGATGAAATGAGACTATAAAATAAAATTGTAACAAATGACTAATAAAGAAAGGGCTCAAGTTAATAAGCAATCTTTCTATAATTTGTTTCATTCCGGTGAGCTGTGGCAGCCACTGCTGATTTACAACCAGCTGATTCTGACCAGTCAAGCTCAGCTTGTGATAAAAAAATGTAACTCAATGTTGGATACAAATATAGTTCTTTTCTCTCTCTCTCTCTCTCTCTCTCTCTCTCTCTCTCTCTCTCTTTTTGCACCAAATGTCTTTGAGGCATTCAGGAAAATGTTAAAATACCTTTCATAGATGATTTTTCTCGGCAAATTTTAATTACACCAAATATGCAATAAACAAAATGCAGTTATTTCCTCTGTAATTAAACTGAAGGAATTCACAAGTTCATCATGTTAATGAAAATAGCACTCACCCAGTTGTAAAATTACAAATAGCTGGCTATCTCTTGGGCTTCATGTGGTGGCTTTTATTAGTTCATACATTTAAACATATATAGGCTATCATTTCCTCTAAACTGGTTCAGATTTCTTAATTTTGCAACAAATCCTATGTTATAAAAAATGAAAATTTAAGTGCAATTTGGCCGTTCACCGAAGCCCACAATTAAACCTGGTGCAGCATTTTTTCAGTCAGAGGCCAGCTCTGTCCCTATAAATAAAGCCAGCTGCCAACTTCAAAGTAAGAGATAACCTTGAACTTTCAGAGAAAAAGTATATTTATTTTAGTCCATTTAAGCTTGGGTATAAATAATTTTAGGACATAATGTTGCAAAAACCCAACACTCCCCAACACGGATGACTCTGCCTCTAAAGACACAGGATAATACAACATAATTAAACTCGTGGGGCAGGAATGTCTTTGAAATACGTGATCTTTGGGGCAGATTAAGAGAAAAGAAATGAGATTTCTTTTTTTTCTTTTAGATGGGATTTTACGAATGTAAATCTGGTTTTGAAATGTTTGGTTAAATCATTCCCTTATCTCGGTCTCAAATCCCACAAGAAATTACTTTCCTCAGACTCAGGCTGGGAAGTTCTTGAGGCTAATTCCTGACTCAGCGCCAGCACCTCTGTTGTGTGGCTCTAATCTGTGCAGCCCCTCCAGCAGCCCTTTCCCCGCACCTGAATGGCTGATTGCAGGAGTGCCTTCCTGACGCTGTTAGTGCCTGAAGCCACATCCCTGCAGTGTCCGGCTCTCACCCCTAAAAATGTCCCAAATCCCACAACCTTTGCTCATTTAAACATTTTTCAAACGTCTCCCCATTCTGCATGCTACATCCTAGCTGATTCAAATATGTCAATACCAGTTTTAAAATATAAATTATAAATTCGATTCTACAAAATTTCTTGAACACTATGTGCTAGGTACCTGGTAGGAATTGGCTATTATAAATAGTTAATTTATAAATGTATAAAACAATAGCCCTACCCTCCAGAAGTCTGCAGTTAGGGATGAAACAATTCTGCACCTCTCTCCATGCTTCTCTTTCTGCCCCACCCCAGTCTCCCTCTAAGGAGGAGCTAGCCCCTGTGGTTGGGCAAGTCCAGGGCTGTCAGTCATTGGGCTGTGTTTTACTGGAGGACTGGGTGGCTGAGCCTTAAAAAGATCACCACCCATTTGTGGTGCCCTTCCTACCTCCCTGTTTTACACTAAGGCCCGACTTGGCGCCTAGCGATGGGTCAGCCACCCACTGTTTCTACTTTGTTCTGGTTAAGTGGACTCAGTGCCCACTGAGGTCCTCTCCCTCTCTCTGCATCTGTCTGTCTCTCTCTCTCTACACTGAAGGAGAAGAAGGAGGTGGGAAGAGTGAGGGTCCCTCTTTGACTTCAAGACAAAGCTGCCAATTCCAGCTTACTTTTCCTAGTGGGTTCTACTCTGTAGATTGTGGATCAAAGGCATTGGTTCAAATTTAATCCTGGCACTTTATTCTCATTCTACTATTGTTCTTTACACACAGATTCTCCAGTCTGAGCCCCCATGAGGAGGAGGGAAGAAGAGAAGCATGGAACAGGCATTCTTGGGACTCTATTGCTAATTCAACCAGATAAACACCAGAGTTCCACCCAGAAATCCCAACACTCACAAATCAGACATGATTTTTAAAACCATCCATAAAAGGAGAACAAAAACATGGAGTTTCATGGGTGGGAATGGGGGGTGAGGAGGAGATACTAAGGCAAACTACAAGAAGGACTGAAACTTTCAGCAGGTGCAGCTGGAAGACTATGGAGGAAGATGGCATCCCATGAGGGTGTAGGGGAAACTGGAATATATTCAGGGAATGAGGAGATCTCAGATTTGTTTCAAACGTGTAGGAGAGAGTGGGGAGAAGAATCCTGGAAAGGGAAGCTGGCCAAGTTATGGAGAGCTTTGACTACCAAGCCAAGGTTTTACACATGACTTGGTAGAAAATGAGGAGTCGCTAAGGGTTGGGCACAGGGGTGTGGAAGTGGTCCTTGTATATACAATGATGGGGCTGTCCATGAGGGCAAAGGAGGATGGAAAAGGAAGGCTAGTGTTACTGGACTGAAGCAGTCTGTTTCCCTGCATGCATCAAAGCCCAATCAGACACGAACAGGAGTTTGCAGCCAAGAAAGTAAAAACTTATTAAGGAGGTGGCACCATGCCCAGAGTCACAGGTGTGTTAATGCTCAGAGACCTGGTTCCCCGATGGCTTCCAGGAGATGGATTATATATGGGGAAAAAATCGTTAATCATGGTGACTAAAGGAGTTGGGGCGGTGGTCTCTGCTGATTGGTTGGGGCCAGGGTAGGGGGAAATTGATCACTGCATCTGGCCCTGATGTCAGCCATGGAATTGTTCTTCTGACTTTGCAAAGCTATGTTTGGTGGGATCACTCTACTTCCTGGGTCTGGAGCTAAAACACAACTGAGGCCTAGATGTTATCTTTAGTTTGACTGAAAACTCTGTCTCTGTAGTCACTAGGCCCAGGACCTTGTTCCTAAGACTACTACTGGATGCTGAGCAGAGCCTCACTCTCCTGAGGGCTGAATGATTAAGCAAGAGAGAGGGACGTGGGTGAGTCAGGGTGCTAGGTATGGCTGGTTTGAGTCAAAGGGGGAAAAATCAAAAGAAAAGTCCAGATTAAAGAAAATAAGATTTCTGAGTGGTTACACTGGCACTGCTGGACCAGTGAGGAGACTCAAGCATATCACCCAAACACAGTGGTCCATGGAGAGGGGTACGAAGCCTGATTTTCTGCTCCCTGGAAAGGATTGGTTCAAACCCTGGTTGGACTTATTTTTTTAGCTGCTACATAATGCTTTGTTGACATTGGATGTGGTGTTGACTGAGTTTAACAGGTCTTCCCGGCCCGCTCCCTGCCCCACCCCCGCCACAGGAATTCTTCAGACCTCCCCACACTCACAATTTACAAGTGCTTTGGATGATATCTGTGTAAAGCCTGACCTTCACCCTTCTGCAAATCAATAATTTTTAGTGTTATTTTGACATTTTTGACTCCCAAGGTAATTGTAAATCTTCACTTTGTTGCTTATCACTTTATCCCTTTTTCCCAGCTCTGTTTTGTCACAAATGGACTATCATAAAAGTTATTGCAAAAAATGTTGACAAGAGTGAAGACAGACCCCTAGAGCTCTAATTAGAAGACCCACTAATAGCATTAAAGCCATTGATTAACAGATTGCAGAAACATTGTTTCCCTGGAGGCAAATCCACCCTTCAGCCTTCTCATGCCCCTCAGAATTAATCATTTTATTCCATTTAGACCTCACAGTAATGTCAAAGACTAAGCATTTCCCTGGCCTCAGTCTCTCTAGAGTAAGATCGGAAGGAGATTATTGGGACACTATTCTGCTACTTCTGCATAGACTGCTCTTTCTTACTTTTATTTTAAAGACATTTTTATTATACAAATACAAGAGGAAGAATTGCTGGATTGTATAGTAGTTTTTCATAGTGGCTACATCAATTTATGTTCCCACTGACAGTTCACAGAATTCTCTTTTCTCCAAATTTTCACAAACACTCGTTATCTCCTGTCTTTTTGATAACTGCCATTCTAACAGGTGTGAGGTGATATCTCATTGTGATTCTGATGTGCATTTCCCTGGTTATTGGTGCTGTTGAGCACCTTCTCATGTGGCTCTTGGCCATTTCCATGGCTTCTTTGGAAAACTATTTAGCTCCTTTGTTCATTTTTAAATCAGATTGTTTGTTTTTGCTGTTGAGTTATGTGAGTTCTTTATGTATTTTGGCTATTAACCCCTTATCAGATTTATGATTTGCAAATATTTTCTTCTATCCTGTAGGCTGCCTTTTCATTTTGTTGGTGATTGCCTTTGCTGTGCAGAAACTTTTTAGTTTGATACAGCCCTACTTATTTACTTTTGCCTTAGTTCTCTTTGCTTTTGGTGTCAAATCGAAAAAAAATCACTGCAATTCCAATGTCAAGGGGCTTAATCTTCTAGGAGTTTTATGGTTTCAGATCTTATGGGTTCAAGTCTTTAATCCACTTTGAGAAAATTTTTGTGTGGTGTAAGAAAGTGGTCAAGTTTCATTCTTATGCATACCCAGTTTTCCAACCACATTTATTGGTTTATTTTGGGGCTCTCAATTCTGTTCCATTGATCTATATGTTTTTAATACCAATACCATATTGCTTTGATTACTATTGCTTTGTAACATACTGTGAAATCAGAAAGTGTGATGCCTCCAGCTTTGTTCTTCTATCTCAAGATTGCTTTGGCTATTGAAGTCTTTTGTGGTTCCATATAAATTTTAGAGTTTTCTGTTCTACTTCTATGAAAAATGCCATTAGAATTTTGGTAATGATTTCACTGAATCTGTAGATTGCTTTGGATACCATGAACATTTAAAAATATTCATTTTTTCAGTCAGTGCTCATGGAGTATCTTTCCATTTATTTGTTTTCTTCATTTTTTTCATCAACATCTTATAGTTTTCAGTATACAGATATTTCACCTCTTTGGTTAAATTTAATTCTAGATATTTTATTATTTTTGGTGCAATTGTAAATGGGATTGTTTTCTTAATTTCTCTTTCTGATAGTTTTTAATTACCATATAGAAATATAACTAATTTCTGTGTATCAATTTAGTACGATGAATTGGTTTATTAGTTCTAACAGTTTTTTGGTGGAGTCTTTAGGGTTTTTTATGTATAATTTATTAATTTTAAATTTCCTCTATTATATATATATATATATATATATACACACACACACACAATTTATTTTATTATTATTAGGGAAATTTAAAAGCATACTCTATAGACAGAATTGTAAGACAGTCCTATGATCTCTCCACCTCTTGATTCTGTGCCCATGATTCAGTTTAATTATATGGCAAAGATGAAGGTATTTTGCAAATGTAGTTATGGTCCCTAATCAATTGGCCTTAAGTTAAAGAAAAGAGATTTACCTGAATAGGCATGATGTAATCAGGCAGCTCTTTGCAAGAACTCAAAGCCACGGAGACTCTCATCTGCTGGCCCTGATGAAACCAACAGCCATGCTGTGAACTGCCTGAGGAGAGTGGCTGCCTGAGGAGACTGGCAGCCAATAGGAACATGGACCTCAGCCCCGCAACAGCAAGGAACCGGCTCTGCCAGCAACCTCAGTGAACTTGGAAGTTCATTCTTCCCTAGTTGAGCCTCCAGATGAAAATGCCTTACTGTCATTTTGTGAGACCCTGAGCGGCAAACCCAGGTAAGTATTTCTGGACTCCTAACCTATAAAAACTGTGAGATCATCAATATAGGCTGTTTTACACCACTGAATTTGTAGTAATTCATTACACAATAATAGAAAACAGATACACAACAGTAGAGTAAATAGCACAAAGCTGTTCAAACGATAGTCCATGGATCCATGGTGCCCCCAATATGTATGTTTTTTCTTTTTTTTAATTAAGATTTTATTTATTTATTTTTAGAGAGAGGGGAAGGAAGGGAGAAAGAGGGAGAGAAATACCAGTGTGTGGTTGACTCTCATGTGGCCCCCACTGGGGACCTGGCCCACAACCCAGGCATGTGCCCTGACTAGGAATTGAACCAGCAACCCTTTGGTTCACAGCCCACACTCAATCCACTGTGCCACACCAGCCAGGGCATGTATGTTTGTTTCTGATTATGAAGAGTTAAGTGCAGAAATTCAGAGTAAACATTGAGAAACTTTCATAGCATTTTGACATTGCCACGACCTCTACATGTACATTGCTGGACTCATCTCAAGGAGCACAACGGAGACCATCTTGGATTTGTTAAATTTATGTGATTGGTTTTGTATGGCAATGACTTGTGTATTGGATACAAATTACAGCGTGTACAATTTTAAGTTTAGTTTGGCAACCGAAATCTAAAAGTATAAAAATACAAGAAATGTAGGTATTTACTTATTTTTATAACTTGCTATTTTTAATAAAGCATGCTTGTTTTTAATTTAGCAAATTACTAGCTAAGTTAGGAAAATAATCCAATGGTTTAATTTTAACCCTGTTTTATTTTAACTGAATGCTTCAGCAACCATAGTTTGATGTAGTCAGGAACTGCCTGGTGATACAGAAAACCAACTCACAGAACAAATAAAGCATGTAAAGATTTTTCTTTGTAGCTTAAAAAGTGTGCAGATTTGTTAATGTGGCAATTCTAGTACATGCACAGTTTGAACACGCTGGTGATATGAAGAATTCTTTTTGACATAAAATCACGAAAGAATACATCATCAAGAAATGTGGTGTGGAGCTTGGGGTTTGCCTAGGGGAGTGTGTTCTCAGAGCACAGCTGCAACGACAGGGTGAAATTCTGGAGCAGTCACCTGGACCAAGGGGCTTGTGAATTAGTGCCCTGCTTCCCTCATTGACAAAATCTTGCTACAAAAAAAAAAATCCGGTGGACAAATAGTGTACTTAGTGATTAATTAAAAATCTGTGAATTACATACAGGCACATGCATTAGAGTAAGGACCATTCTGCATTTGTGTGATAAGGAAGTGGAGTGCGATAGCCTCTTGCCGCATGGTGGGGCACAGTGCTTGCTGGGGGAGAATTCTGTTGGTATAAAATGCAGAACAAACTCATCATGTTTCTTGGCAAGATAAGAAATCAATTTGATCCAACATTTAAAGGCGTGAATTGGACATCCATACTTGCTGCTTTGTCTAATGTTTTAGATATCTTTCATGATGTTAAAACCTCCACATAAGGAAGCAATGCAACAAGAGATCAAAAAAGGCAAAAACAAAAAAGTTGACATTTCTATAGATTTTTATGACATGCCTCCACAACAATCAGGAATGTGGGTGGTAGCCTATTACTGTACACTTACACCTATGACTTTGGTCATAGTGCACCTGTAAGAAGTCTATGGCTTCTTACATAATGCACCTGTAAGAAGTCTATGGCTGTGGAATCTATTATTGATCAAAAGATAGGAATAATTCAAGTAGAACTACAACTTTACAAAATAAATCAATGGCACTGGCTACTGATCAAGGACTGAAGATGAATTTTGAAAATATAGCAGCGTTTGCTTCACTTTGGATAGAAGGTAACAGTGAATATTCTAAGCTCGCAGACATCGCTTTAAAGTCTCTTCTGCTATTCCAGTCGACACGCCACTGGTAGGCTGCTTCCCCCACCAGTGTCCTGACAAGGAGACAAAGAAAAGTTTATCTCCTATGAGCAGTGTTGTCACAGTCCGCACTAGGTTAGATCAATTAACAAGCAGGAAGCAAGTTCATTTGTCACATTAAAAGCTTTAAATATTGATGTACATGGTGTTTTGTTCAAACTGTGCACAGAGGCATTTAATATGGGAAATCGCTCTAACCACCTCTCCCGGATGAGTTATGATTGTGGAATGACAAAAAGTTACAAGTGTAAAGGCACTTATCCGTATTCATCAGTTATAGACACACATTCAAGAGCACATATGGCTTAAAAATGATTTTCTCTTTCCGTAGGATATGTTTGTTCTGATTATATTTACTGAAATATAATTTTATGTGCTGAATCCATTAACAATTGGATTGTATGTTGTGTGTCTGGTTTTTTATCATTTAATTTTTTGGCAATCACTTTTATTGTATTTTATTAAAATATTGGTGTACAATAAATTGGAAATTTAAAAAGCCAAATCAGTCCTCTCTCCCAGATAGAGGAGCAGCTACCTCAGTATAAAACTTCAGGGGCCAAGTTCTCCTCCACAAAGATCTACCATTCAGCATTCTTGTCAGCATTTTTGCTGGAGTGAATCTCAGATATCATAATTTTACATGCAAATACTTCAGTACTTATCTCTAAAGTAATGACTTAAAAATGCTAACCACAGGATCATCACATTCAACAAAATAAGTAATTCCTTGTAATATTCAACACCTGGTTTATATTTAGTTTTCCCTGATTATCTCAAAAACATATTTTCATAGTCGGTTTGTTCAAGTCAGGATGCAAATGAACGCCACCCAGGCACGTGGCTGTGATTCTCACCTCTACTTTCATCTGACAGTTGCCTTTCTTCCTTTTTTTTAAGCATTGTTTGTCGAAACTGCGGCATTTGTCTTGTGGAGTTTTCCACATTTTTGAATTTGATTTATTGCTACCTGGAACAAACGGTTAACCTGTGGTGTCCTTACGTGAGCGGTGAGAGCGGAAGCCCCCCAGACGCCTGCCCTGGGCTCCACGCGTTCTACGCCCTGCCCCTTGCCCCGAGGAGGGCCTGGGAAAGTCTACTGACCTGCACCCAAGGCCATAGAGGGTGCTGGAACTAAACCTCCTGTTTCTGAAATGCATTTGCCACTGGACAGGTTAAGCAAAATAATAAGGAAAAAGTGAAAGTGAAAACCGTGCACTTGAAAACAGGTCAGGTGTGAATGCCGCACAGCGTCAGGTCCTCGCTGATGCTTGCATTCGAAGGGCTGGCTGGGCTCCTTCTTGTGGCACCGTCTTTATCGTCTCCCTCCTCGGCTACTTCTAATTCCTCCTCCTCTCTTTCTTCAAAATTGTCATCCTTCTCTGTGGCCTCCCCAGTGAAGTCGGGCACTTCTTGCGGGACGATCCACCCGTGGAAGAAGTGTCCGCTCTCGAGGTCAGAGGCTCCGGTGAACTCAGAATCTTCACCCGGTGAGTCTCCATCCCCAGATGCTTTCCGCGGACTGAAGATGCTGAAAAACGAATCGTTGGGGACTTGCTTGGTCATTGTTCTGACAGTGCCTCAACTCTTCTTGTGTTTCTGCTTTTTCTGGATCGTTTTGACCGTAACACTTTTCCCCCCCAGTCAATAGTGCACCCATCAGGTCAACTATTTCAGGACCTTCAAAGGAAAAGGGGTAGTAGGCCTTATCTGGCTATGACTTCATCTTGCACGTTTTTGTCAGGACTGAATTGGTGAAGTAGTCATTGGGTTCAAAGTGGAACTCTAGTAGGCTGTCTAGGGTCTGAAAACTGCACTTTAACATCTGGTAGGTGTTTCAAGATGGGCTCCTGTGTCCCTGGACTAACTCAGCATAGCCGTGTTTCTGAAGATGGTGAACCATGGCCCTGGCCAGGTGGCTCAGTTGGTTAGAGCATCATCCCGTACTCTAAGGTTTTGGATTCCATCCCAGTCAGGGTGCATACAAGAATCCACCAATGAATGCACAAATAAGTGGAACAACAAATCAATGTCTCTCTAAAAAAAAATCAATAAAAATATTTGGGGGTGGGGGTAAGATAAAGAAGATGGTGAACTGGACTCCAAAATTCCTTTGGGGTTTGGCGCTTCTGCTGATGCTAGAACTAGTTTATCTTGCATGTCTCCAGCCAGTGAGTCCTCCCCTCCATTGTCACTCTGCGTCTGTCGGCTCAGTGTCATGTAACCCTTCTCGTGTCAGCGAGAGGCTGCTACAGGGCCTGTACTTCCTCTCCTCTTTGTAGAACTTGGCTTCTCTGTGAGAATGCTTCACCTGAAGTTGTTCCAGTGTGTTGATTCTTTTTTTTTTTAACCACTTTGGACAAAGTCTTGATGTAGCTGGGAGTAGTGTGGGAGCCACTGCCAAGTGGGCCCTGCTAGGCGACCAGAACTCCAGGGCTCTGCATCACCTGGCCTGTGAGCTTCTGTGTAGTACTTGTAGTTTCTGCAGCAGCTTCCAAGGAATCTGAAGGATCCCCATCTGAAAAGCTGTTGGTATCTGCCATCTGAATGTTTTTTATCTCCTCACGCCTCCTGTGGCAGTGGCAGCCAAAAATAACTTTTCTAATTCCAGAAGTCATAGGTCTTTATTGCAGAACACAGGAAAAGCACACAGAGAAAAAAAACCCTAAACACAGAACAAAATAAAGTTAAAACAAAACAGAAGCAATCTGCTACCGGGCCACTCAGAATTAACCTTTGTAATATGGCAGTTGGTGTCTTTTCGTTCTTTTTTAAAAACGCAGTCCAGCTGTGAGTTCTGGACCTTGCTTTCTCACTTCAGACATGGTCTTCAGTGGCCACGGAGAGATCTGGCTTTCATCTACTCCTTGCTATTTTGCGAGAGCAGGAGTTTTCTGCTGAGCTACGGCTCACACCTGCTGACTCTAAGTGTTTCTTTAGATTTAGGGGTCATGCCCAGAGCGCTGTGTATCCTCATCTGTGTCTCCAGGGGACCTGCCATTTTCATTTTCACAGCACCAATCAGTGCTTGCATTTTGGTCAGACAGAAGTGACAAGGAGTATCCCCACTGTCACCATTGCTTCCTTGTGCTGAGAGTGAGGGGGCTGGGGGCAGGGGAGTGGAGGCAAGCAATGTTTCGAAGGAAACTGTGGAGCTAGAATTTAATCAGTCCTTCTTAAAGGGTTTATTTTAGTGTAAAGTGGAGTTTTCATGGACTGAGGGGGCGTCTGTCGCCTGAGGCAGTGTGCTGCCTTATCACAGAGGCCCCGGTCATTTGGTCAGTCTCACGCCAGTTACCGGAACACTCCTACATGTCAAATACTCTTTTTTTTTTTTTTTTAAAGATTTATTTATTTACTTATTTTTTAGAGAGGGAAGTGAAGGAGAAAGAAAGAGAGAGAGATACATCAATGTGTGGTTGCTGGGGGCCGTGGCCTGCAACCCAGGCATATGCCCTGACTGGGAATCGAACCTGCGATGCTTTGGTTCGCAGCCCGCGCTCAATCCACTGAGCTACGCCAGCCAGGGCTCATGTCAAATACTCTTAATGAATTTAGGCATGTGGGGGGAAAAGACCCAAATGAGATCAAACAGCTATCAGATATAAGGATTTCAACAGATCTTTCTTGGGGAAACAATTCAACACACAACAGGTACCTCGATACTAACAAAAATGTCTTAGTATTTTTGAGACGCAGCATAGCATGGTGGTTAGGACAGCAATTCTGATATCAGAGTGTCCAGATTCAACCCCTGGTTCTGCCATTTGCCAGCTGTGTGATCTTGGGAAAGATAATAGGCAATCCTGTACCTTAGTTTCTACATCTGTAAAATGGGGATGATGCTAATAAAAGTACTGGCCTTTTGCCCTGGCTGTTGTGGTTCAATGGATTGAGCACCACCCTGTGAATGGGTAGGTCACTGGTTCAATTCCCAGTCAGGGCACATGCCTGGGTTGTGGGCCAGGTCCCCAGTTGGGGGCATGCAAGAGGCAGCCAATTGATGTTTCTCTTGCACATTGATGTTTCTCTCCTTCTTTTTCTCTCTCCTTTCCCCTCTGTTTAAAAATAAATAAAATATTTTAAAAAGATTTTACAAAATTGAATGTTGGTATAATCTTACAAAATGTACAAAAAATATATAATTAAAAAAAGCACTGACCTCTCTGTGATTATAAGAGGATCCTGTGAGTTGGCGTGTGTCCAGCACTCAGCACAGTGCTGGCCTGTAGCAGGTGCTCACCACACAGTAGCTATGTTTACTGACCTGAGCTTTTCACACATATTAAACTTTTTATTTTTTAGAGATTTTATTTATTTTCTTTTTAGGGAGGGGAAGGGAAGGAGAGAGAGAGAAACATGTATGTGTGAGAGATAATTGATCAGTTGTCTCTCACGCACCCCCAACTGGGGACCTGACCTGCATCCCAGGCATGTGTCCTGACTGGGAATTGAACCGGCAACCTTTTGATTCGCAGGCTGGCACTCACTCCACTGAGCCACATCAGCCAGGGCCAACCTTCTTAATCTACAAAACAACACAGTCCTATGTGGACTGCTGTCACTTCCATTTTACAGAGGGTTTAACTGAGGCACAGACGGGCGGATAACGAGCCCAAGGCCACACACTGGAAACAGGCACAGCTGCACCCAAACCTGAGGACCCCAGCTCAGAGCCTGCTCGTCAAGCCGTCTGATATCACTGCCCGCTGCTTAATCCAGCTGAGCTTCTCCTCCAGACCTGAGGAGACTGTTTCTTTTCAATGCTTCTTCTTCCTCATATCTTTGACTCGAGTATGAATTCGGATATGGTTCTAAGTTTGAGATGAGGCCTTCTGTGCTCCCTCAGTCCTCTGAGGCTTGGCCCCTTGTCCTATGCCGTCTTTACTCCTTCGGCTGCACAGAACTTTGACCTTCACGACGAAGTGGACCCTTCCTGCCTTTGCTTACTTGCAGGGAGCTGCCAGGGAGAATTCAGTTACCAAATGTCCCTGTGCAGAGGGTTGTCCTCATGATCCACTTGCCATCTCTAGATCTTTGCTTCTTCTCCTCCGTTTTATTCCGTTTTTTGAAAAACACTCAGCCCCAGTGCCAGTCTCTTCATACTTTATTTGTATGTATAAGTGAATGGCCCCTTTCACAAAGTTCTGAGCCCAGGTACCTGGGAGAATGAGTCAGAGAGTCACACAGGGACAGAGGGATGGGCCACAAAGGAAGGGGTGTGGCTTGACATTGGGTTCATTGCAGAGGGATTTATCCAGACACTGCTTTGGGCTGGGACTGGGAATACATGAGGAGGTTCCCAGCCTGCCTCTGTGGTCTAACGACAGGGGCAGACACGTAGCAGGTCCCAGGATACAACACAAGTGCCGCAGTGGAGCATGGGGTGTGGAGGTCAAAGGTTTCCCCGGAGGAGGAGGCCCTGAGCTGAGTCAGACCAAGGGGTGTGGGTCCTGGCTGCATCTCTCCCTAACTGTGTGTCATTGTCGGCCTCTCCAACCTTTTTCCTCCCGGCAAACGGGGCTGCTATAAAAATGGAACGTGCACTACACGCAGCACATGACAGTCACCCTGTGAATCACAGGAGGAAGTGCTATTGCTAGCATTATACACACTGCTAATAGCAAGGGTTGCTCCTGAATCTCACGCCCTCTCACGTTGTTATATTCACTTCCAGGGGCAAATCCCAGCCTATGGGCAAATGCAGCTCTTTAGAAATACAATTATTTAGATGGTTCCTTCATTTATTGTGGGTGCATAAATGTCAAATCACTAGGTTGTACACCAGAAACTAATATAATATTGTGTGCCAACTACACTTGAATAAATACTGTTTAAAAAATAAAAATACCATGACGCGCAGAAGAACGAGATTTCCTAAAAGGTGTTAGGAGTGGATTTCACGGCAGATGGCTCCTGCGTCAGCTGCCTTCCTCGCCCTCCCGACTCGTCCGCCACAAGCCCCACGAAACGTCTGGTGGTTCACAGAGCTGGAGCCAGATTTCCCATCCCCAGTGCTGTGTTCTTTCTGGAGCGAAGGCAGCAAAGATGTTTCCTCCACATGTAACACAGGGCCAGGGATGTGTAATTATGACTGCCGTGGAACTCTCTCGGCTCCCCGGGACCACATCTGAGCAATGCTTCCTTTGTACCATTGCCATTATTTCTCCGCAGAGTACAACTGAGCGAAGCCAAGTTGCTGAGACAAATGACAGAAGTGTGACATTGCATTAAATGGACATTTTCCCCTGTGGCCTTTAACAATTTCTACTTTAAAGAAGACAAGTAGCTGTCCAGCTAGCTAATTAAAAGTACCGGATTGCACAGGTGAGAGGTACGGTTCTTATTAAAGTGTCCGTCTGCTACCTTGATGGCTCCTAAGGAGCAAATATGTCTACTGCTCCAGATATAAAGAAATAAAGTGACTCAGCCACGGGAAACCCACTGGAGAACAGATGAATCCAGGATGACACAGCCCTCGGCACGGAATCGGAGGGTGAGGTGAAGTGCTTGCAGGAAAAATGCAGCTCTCGTGAGTCAGGGAAGGGGATCCTCTGGATCCCGTGTCAGCCTGCAGCCCACACATCTCCCCCTGTTTATCATGGAGGGGGTTCGTTGGGCATAAGTGCCAGGTGTTCCCTCACTGAGGCCAGGGCATCTCACTGAGGAGCAGCTCTCGGACAAAGTGGCCCAGGTGAAAGCCAGTGACCCTGCTGGAGGAAAGGGTGTATTCTCCAGGAGAGGGCGGTAAATGAAGGACAACATCACAGGGAGACTCACAGTGCCTCGGCTCTCTCCCCAAAGTCCTCTAAATGACAGTAAAGGGACAGAACCAAAACCAAAAGGCATAAGTCTCCAGTGGGAAAGAGACTGAGCAGGCAAGAGAACACAGCAGAGAGAGAAGACACCCAAGAATTTGGAAATCAGATCTCTGAGCCACTGATCTAGCAAGCCGGAGAAACCTGAGAAGCCGGCGCGTGAGCCCAGAGACTGGAGACACCAGAGGGATCTATCTGTTACGTCACGAGGCTGAGAACAGGTGCAGTCAGGACCCAAGAAAACGAGAAATAGGCCCTGGTGGCTGGGAGCTGGCCTGACACTGACAGCTAGGCCACAGTGCTCTCCGCTGAACAGACAGTTGCATAGAACACCTACTTGAGACAAGGCCCCTCGGTGATGTGAGGGACAGGGAAAAGCAAGACCATTCCATGAGCATGCCTGAGCACTGACGAGTACAAGAATGCTGCCCAGGGCCCTAGCTGTGTAGTTCAGTTGGTTAGAGCATCTACCTGATACACCAAGGTTGCAGGTTCGATCCCCAGTCAGGGGACATACAAGAAGCAACCAATGAATGCATTAATAAATGGAACAAATCAATGTACCTATCCCCTCCCTTCTCTCTCAATTCCACACTAAAATAAATAAAAGTTAAAAAAAAAGAAGAAGAAGAATGCTGCCCAGACCTGAAGAATGGCTCAGAGACCCCCTTTTTTGGACCGAGGCTCCTTTACTGATTGTAGTGTTAATCACTTCATTTTCCTTAAATCCTACATGAGATTAAGTCATCACAGGATCAGTCCTCGTTTCCAGATAGCACCCAATCCAGAACAAAACACCCCTTCCCTGAACCCCCTCCAAATCACCTAATTCAAGTCCAAATCATATTCTCAGTTCTTCCCATCGCTCTTCCAGGCACCCACAGTTGTCCACGACATTGGCCTCTCTCTTTGCAACAGAATGAAAAACCCAACTTTGTCTGACTATGGGTGTGCTCCTGGTGGGCTGTGACTGATGAACAGCAGCAGGCCCAGACCACCCCCCAGTCCACCCCCGTTTACACAGCCAGGGGTGGCAGGGCACCCTGGAGACAGTGGTCCCTGGGGGCTGAGGCAGGAGGCACCAGGCCCTGCTGGAGGAAAGAGTGAATTCTCCAGGAGAGGGTGGTGAATGAATGACAGCGTCACAGGGAGACTCCCTCCCCGCTCCCCAGCTGGCTCTGGAAAAAGATAAAGAATAAACAAGAATCACACGGGAAGCAGAGACAATGGCTGGAGATGAAGAGAATGTCTAAAGCTGAAGCATATTCTTTAATAAACAACTAACGAGAAAAAAGAGTTGGAAGGAAAATTACACATTAAAAGAGACTTAGAGCTTTATTAACTGATAGCAAAGTGTAGACCTTATTGGATTCAGATTTAAACACACCACAAAAATAAAACCATTTATGAAACCATCAGAGAAAGATTAATATTGCCTGCACATTTGATGATATGAGGGAATTATCATTAAAATTTTTTTAGATGTTGATGGGGGAGCTCAAGAGTTGGGAAATTTTAGTTTAAGGTGAGAGTTCATATGCCTCGTAGTTAAGGCATGTGAAAAGCTATTGTTTCAGGAACTGCAGGTACAGCCCGCCCTGACTCCAGGAAACCACAAATGATTGACCTTTGTGCTCCGGAAGAGACCCTAAGCAGTCCAGGTGGTATCCAAGCCCTTGTGCTCCAAGAAGAAACAGTCCGCGGCCCAGGACACAGATAAAGAAAACCACCGGTCAGCGGATGAAAGGATTTTAGGGAAATTGCTGGACTGCAGGTTTCTGCAGGTTTTATCTGATTAACTTCTTTCCTGAATTCCAAATTCTTTACCTATACTTTTTTCCCCCCTTGAATTCCAAATCCCTTACCTACACTTTGCCCTCTTATAAAGAAGGCTGGCTTGTAAGGAAATGTAAGAGGTTCTGTTAGGATACAAACCCACCGTCCTCTCAGATCGCTGGCCATCCGAATAAAGCACCCATAAAGACTCAGTCCCTGCCTCTGCTTTTTGGGTCTGGTGGATGAAGGCGGCACAAACACTGGCTTTTCTGGTTTCAATCTAATCATTGTATTGTGGTTACTTTTACAAAAAAGATTTCTCATCTTTCAGACAGACACATGGGAATATTTATAGGTGAAATGCTTTGAATTCTGGAATTTGCTTCAGAAGAATCCTCTGGGGGCAAAAGGGAAACCGAGACTGGCAGAAGTGGAATTGTCAAAGCCGAGTAGGGGGTATCTAGAGGTTTATCGTTCTATTAGCTCATTGTTGCCTATGTTTGAAATTGTTCACAATAGAAAATGAACAAAAACAAGAAAACAAGCCAAAAACAAAACAAAAACCTCCTGTCAAACAAAAACCTTTGGAACTGAAAAATGTTCTGAAAGAAAGGTTTTATTGAGCCACATGCTAGCCAGAGAAAGGACCGGGTCCTGGGGTGGTCGGTCTGAACCACCAGGGGCCCTGCCAGGCAGAGAAGGCAAGTATGTCCTCCACCCTGGGGCTGATGGGGCTGCTCTATGCAATGAGTTTGGGGAAGAAAGGTGTAAGCTGTTTTGCAGTAACATTCCCTGTAGATGGAGCCTGGGAGTGGGACAAAGGTGAAGCAGGGAAAGTTCTGGGACTTGCTTCCTGATTGGCTGTGGGCAGCAGTCCAGGAGCTTCATGCGTAAGTGGGGTGTGCGGTGGTGTCTGGTAGCCGGCTGGCTATTCTTTCTGGATAATTTGCTCAAATAGCTGCCTGGAAATTGATTCAAAGTTTCAACATGCATTCAGGAATGTAATCAGTCTGTCTGCTGATTAACTCTCCTTGTCTCTCCCTCTCACCCTCCAGCCTGCTGTAATTTAATTTAGAACATCTCAGCATTTTTTTCTCGTGTCACTTCTACGGTAGAATTTTCTTTAACCTCCCCAAAATAACCTCAGCTTACTCAGACCTGCCCTGGACCCCAAGTCCGGAAGATGCCATGGCAGTACATCCTCAGAGACTACAGACACGGAGAGAAAGCTTTAGAAAATGCTTCGGGAACGGTGTAACCCTTATCAAGGATCATAAAGCAGGGAGGCAGGGGACAGCCGCAGGCTCAGTTGTTCAGTGCTGTCTTTCCTCTCCCCGCCTTTCCCTCCGCCCCTGCCCAGGTAATCTGCCCACACCCCAGGAATCGCCTCTCTGGGCAGCTCAGCCGGCTGGTGGTGGGGGCTGCCTGGAGGACAAAACGCAGGTGGTAGCTATGGGGTCAGATTTGGCCTTGGGTGAAGGAAGAGGTGTGGCTTGCCTTTGACGAGAGGGAGGGCACATGAATGCCCTCCACTGACCTGGGTGACACGTGGGAGGTGAGTGTCAAAACAGGAGGATGACTTTGTGGCACCTGAGTTGTTGGCAGAATGGAGGTTGGGGTGGGATTTGACTCCTGGAGGCCAGGAGCTGGAGCTCTGGGGGGTTTGTAAGGGATGCTGCTTAAGAGGCTGTGACTTTCAAACACGCCCTTTGCAGTGTTAATCTGGGAGGAGAAGTCCCGCCTCTTAGACTGAGTACAGTGCACCTGGAGGCCCAGCAGCAGCTTCAGGTGGAGCTGTTCTTTTTTCTTTACCAGGAAATTTCCAAGGGCTCTCCTGCTTTTGAGCAACTTATCTCGCTTTTCGTATGTTTTGAGACTTGTTTTCAACCTTATCGAAGTACAAAGAAAACATATTTTTCCATCTTTGTAACAGAAAATACATTTATGCTTTACACATAAGGGTTTTCTCCACCTGCAGGGAACTGGGGATTCGTTTAATGATGGCTAGATGGAAGTTTGTGGCTCACACAGAGCTGTTTTCTAAAAGTAGACAGTGATCAGTGCAACTGATTATTCACCCGAAAAGGGCCCATCAGAACCATCCTGGGAAATGGGCACAGGCCAAGCCACGTGCCCTGACCTCTCTGCAGTACCGCAGCCCTTCAGGAATCTAATGGGAGATGTGAATGCCTCCCAGTGTTCGTGCGCACGCATTCTGCATATGATTTCAGAGGGTTCACTGAACCCTCCTGAGCAAGAACAACAAAGAGCTGGAAGGAAGCGGTGGCCATTTACATTACAAAAGGATTCTTTGCTCTAAAAAAAGAGGATTTACTAACGCTCCGAAATGCCTTCTGGTAAATTCCAGTTGGTTTATTTGATTTGCAAATGTTCTATTTCTATAGAACTTTACAGTTGAGACCGCATTTAATAAGTTCAAGGCTAGTCCCTACACAAATCCATTAATGGAACTACAAATGCTTATTGTACCTCGTTTCTGTGCTGGCCAGACCTGGGGGCAGCAGAACAGATGCAGTTTCTGTCTTGTGGAGTGGATGGTTGGCTGAGCAGGAGAGTCGGGCAGGTTGTTCCTGGCTGCGTCTCCAGCACCTAGGACAGCTCCCGCCGCTAGCGATTGGATCAATGTGGGAAGGAATGAAAAGTAAGCTGAATACTAAATGCTGTTAAGGAAGCGGAGTGCTGCAAACGCATGGGGTGAAGGGGAAACTCACCATAGAAGGGGTTGGGGGAGGCAGGGAAGATGTCCCCAGGGAGGAGAGATCGAAGCTGTGCCCTGAGGGATGAATCCTGGGAATAAAAGCACTTTAGAAGGAAGACCAGTGTGCCCCAAACCCCCAGGTCCAGAGAGGGGTGCTGTATTGAAGACACAGGGTGCATCTGGAGCACGGGAGGAACCAGACAGGGCATTCCAGACAAGAGAAAGAGCTGCTTCTTTAATTCTGGATACTATGAGAAGCACTTGGAAGTTTTAAGCAATGGAGTGAGATAATTTGATCTCTGTTTTCAGAAAAATTGCTCTGGCTGCTGTGTAAAGAATAAACTACTGGGAGCGGAGGACGAAGAGGACCACCAAAGGCCAGTCATCAGGACAAGAGATAACGGTGACTGCTTACAGAGGCAGGGGGTGGTGAGTTAGGGGTGTAGAGAAATGGCTGGGTATGAGTGACCCCGGGAGGAAAGCCAACCAGGTGTGGCAGTAAATTGGAGCTCCCTGCCCTCTGTTTGGGGGGATGAGAGGTTAGACAGAGATGAGGAAAATGAAAGGTGTTGGGGGAGAAATCCTGAGTTCAGAGTTGGAGGTGCCGAGTTAAGAAGTTGATTGGGTGGAGTATGAACTGGGTGTGGGCACAGCAGAGGGGGCGTCGGTTCCTGGAGAGGTAGGTCCACAGAGGGATGCAGTCACCTGGGGAGGCTGGGACAGGAGCACAGGCAGCGGGGAGAGCAGTAGGGAGGCAGGCTCTGACTGGCCCTAAGAGGGGCCTTTGCCACTGTCCCCTTGGTGTTTCAGCCAGGCTGCTGGGGCCCCTGAAGCTGGAACACACTCTTTCTCCTAGAGCCTTGATACTTGTTCTCTGCTCCTTATGCCTAGAATGCCCTTCCATATCTTCTAGACTTTTCTTAATTTCACCCACCCTTTAAAACTCAGCTGACTCTCCAAGGGAGAGTCAGCTGAGTTTTGAATCCTGGGAATAAAAGCACTTTAGAAGGAAGTGGGGCAAGGGTCTTATCCCCCACCTCCACTCTGCTCTGCACCAAATGCTGAGGGCCCATCAGCAGGCATTGCACACTATGGTGCCCCCCAAGCCCCTGAGAACATGAATCATGCTTTCGTGTGTCCTGCTGAAGTCCCTTTCTGCACTTGAGGTGAAGGTGAACACCCCTCCCAATGCCCACTCCAGGCCTTTTGTGCCCTGGATGGGGGCGGGTGGGGCAATCACAGGGCTTTTGGACAGGCCCTGCATCATGGGCTTGCATCCCACCTGGGAACATGGCAGCTTACAATTGGTATCCTAACTGCCTTTTAAATACCCTGTTGTTTGTGTATTAATGATCCTTTGTTTGTAAAGGGATATGGGACTGGGGGTGGTGGCCAGAAGCAGGGACAGGATTTAGAAAGTGAGGAGGTACCCAGAGCAGCAGGGAAGGACAGGCGCCCATGGGCAGAAAGCTCTGGGAATTGACATCTGGACCATTTCAATGACCCCCTTTTGACATAAAGGATGCTTTGCCTTGGTCATGTCAGAATGGGCAAATGTTCCTTTTTTTTAAACCAACTAACATGAGCAAAGGTGTTTTTTTTTTAAAGATTTTATTTACTTATTTTTATACAGAAGGGAAGGGAAGGAGAAAGAGAGGAAGAGAAACATCAATGCCTGGTTGCCTCCCACGTGCCCCCCACTGGGGACCTGGCCCACAACCCAGGCATGTGCCCCGACTGGGAATCGAACCAGTGACCCTGTGGTTTGCAGGCCAGCACTCAATCCACTGTGCCACACCAGCCAGGGCAAGCAAAGGTGGTTTTCACTCTCCCTGTTGGAGCCTCATTCAGGGTAGGTGGGGCCCTGAGAGCTAGAGAGGGGAGCTGGTGATGGCTGTACAGGGAATAGGGAGCTAGTGTAGGTTCTACAGGAGAGGAGGACATCACGAGAGCCCCATGAGGTGATGATTCGGCAGGCTGGGGAGGGGCCAGGGGCTGAGAAATCTGTGAGATACTGCTGCTGCCATCCAGGTGGGAGGCAGGAACTCTGGGATACCCTCAGGGGAGTACCTGCTGGGTTTGAGTACCTGGGTTGATGTCCCCCAGGAGAGGTGGGTGCAAGGCTCATGAGAGGCTGGGGTGAAGGTCCCTTTGGGAAGTTTTCCTAGAGGGGAGGGCGTGCACAGGCATTAGGGCTCTTTTGGGGCCACATCAAGAGAAATATCACACAGGCCTTTGGCACTGGCGGAACCACCTCTGGAGCTCTGAGAGCTGCCTGTCTAGGAGGGGCCTGCCCGCTGCCATCCTGCCGGGGCCAATGTACAAGACGGAAACCAGGCCCACGGTGGCTCTGGCTTGTGCCCGCTGTTAGCAGTGGTGGGCTGGCACACAGCTAGCAAACTGCCTCTTTAAATAAAGTTGGGGGGCTGGTTTGTAAGTGCTCCTAGTGGGGTCCATATCAAGCCACCGGCTTAACCTCATGGAACATCATTACATAACCCTTCCACCTTGGATGCGAATGACTCAGGGGCACAGATAGCAATAAAATAGTAATGAAGAATGAGTTGTATTTTTTACCTTCATTTTTAATATAATTTGTTTCCTTGTAAGTCTACATAATTTAATTTTTAATAATGACTGTTGAAGAACTGGCTTGGAAAATTCCTGCAAATTTAATAATCAGCTCTTGAGAGGTGGCAGAGCCCATTCCGGTAGACCACTGGCTGGTGCCAAGGACAGGTTCAGGCTCTGGGACCACGGGCCTCTCCTGCAGCTGCTGGGAGGCCTTGTTCCCAGCCAAGGAAACTGTGGAGGGTGCAACACAGGGCTGACTGGCTTTTTCCCCCAGGGTATTATGTATTCCATTTTTTAAAAATGTATTGCGGTATAGCTGGCGTACACTATTGTATTAGCGTCAGGTGTACCACATAGTGGTTCAACATTTATACCCTGTACGGTGCGGTCAGCACAATGAGGCTAGTGGCCATCTCCCACCGTGCGAGTTTAGGATGCACTGACTGGGTGGCCTGTGTGGTGTGCTGCCGAGAAGGAGCTCCGAGCTGGGACCCCTGAGTCCGCCTGTGCGACTGGCAGCTTTCCTGTTAAGTAGGTCCAGGGATGGTCTGATTTTTTTACCCCCAAAGAAGAAAAAGCATTTAATACTTGCATTGACGAGTGTTATCTGAGCTGGAGTGGCTATAATAAGACAATGTATCAGTGTTAAATTAAAGTGAAAATTAAGCACCCGCCACTCTATTAGTCAGCATTTTTAAGGCTTTATTATCGTGAAGTTCAGAAAGAGAGTTAAGGAATCTATTTAAATGCAAATGTGCCATAAAACCGACTAAGAGCAGTGTGTCTTCGCGTGCGCTCAGCCCTCCTTTCAGAGGCTCTGCTCATAATGATGTTGCCGTTTTTTCAGCCTGGAGACTGTGTCTGAGAAACCGGTGTCACTGGAGTGCGGCTGGCGTGGTTCCCTGAGGTGGGGAGGTACTGCACGTGGGGGCATAGGTGGGGCTTCTTCTGGGGCGGGACTGGTACCTGTGCCGCTGTCCCTCTGGGGCTGGCGGAGCAGAAGCCCAAGCATCTCCTGGGCAAGGCTTTGGGCAGAGAGGCAGTTGTCCTGTGCCCGGAGTTGTCCTTCCCTGGCCCATCTGGTGGCAGTGCCCCCGAGGAGCCGAAAGGAACCTTGCTTACAGACCAGGGCCTAGTGTGGTTTCCTGACCCAAGGACTGGAGGAGGTGCTCCTCAAATGGAGGCAAACAGGGCATCTGACTCAGAGGACGGCACCTGCCAGCGCTCGCCACTGGCACCTCCTTCCTCACACAGGAAGAGGCGGGGAGGTCACGCTTTGTGAGCCCCTCTGATGTGCCAGGTGCCCGTGTCACCTGACAGTGGCCCCAAGGAGGGAGTATAGGGTCCGGCAGATGTCAGGCCTGCTTGGGTGTAGTTGTTAGGGTAGTAATGTGGGTGTGATAATTTATAGCTTTAATTTGACCTTTTCACCTAAAATGTCGTATGTTGTGCTTGAGTGTGATGTTATGTGACAGAATTACATGCTTATGATTTTGTACTAAAAAGGGGTGTTATTTGTGCTGGATCCTGCAGTATTGCCCTGATGTGAAGGAGAGGCTGGGAAAGGGGACGTGGAGCAGTGGGTGGCTGCCACCCTTAGGGCTGTGTCAGAGGCAGACTGACCCCAGGCCCAAGTCAGTGTGTGGAGAGAACTGGGCAGCGGGCAGCCGGGGCAGTGCGCGGCAGCGAGCATGGCCTGGTGCTGGGAGAAGCAGCCACTCCTCAGAGGCCTCAGGTCTCCATCCCCACCAAGGCCGGGACCCGCTCTGGGAGCAGTCAGGGGACTTGGTATGTCCAAAGGCCCACGGGCACCTGTGGGCCTAAGCCCTTGACTAAGAGGAGACTGCGTGCTCGGGGCCCCCAAACCCACAGAACAAGCTAAGAACCAGCGGAGGGCCAGAGTGCACTGGATCTGGGTGCACTCTCTCAGGGAGCAGGCAAGCCCACACTGCACAGCTGGCCTCGTCCCCGTCCCTGAGGGTCAGGCCACAGCCCCAGCGCTGGGAGCAGGGCCCAGCTCATGTGTGCGAGCAACAAATATGCTGAGTTTTTGGAAACTACTGTGTAGGTATGTAACACGTACCAGAGCAGAATCTCTATGTGAAATTTTATATATTAAAATTTTAAATATTGCCCTGGCTGGTGTGGCTCAATGGATTGAGCACAGGCCTGAGAACCAAACGGTCTCCAGTTCAATTCTCAGTCAGGGCACATGCCTGGGTTGCTGGCCATGTCCCCAGTAGGGTGCGCATGAGAGGCAACCACACACTGATGTTTCTGTTCCTCTCTTTCTCCCTCCCTTCCCCTCTCTCTAAAAGTAAATAAATAAAATCTTTAAAAAATTTTAAAATATAAAGTTAACATTTATGTAGGTCTTTTTACTTCTGTTTATTTGGAGCCATTCAGATTTGGTTTGAAGGACTCTCGTAAGGCGGGTTTCTCTCCCCTACCTACCTCCAGCCCCTCCTCACATCATCCCTCCCCTCAGGACTCACAAGTGGAGGCCCCACCCTCAGAAGAAGAAATTCCGGGTTGTGAAAACCTCCACTTCCCTTCTTCTTTCTCTATTTTGGGGTCCCATGGGCGTGGGCACATTTTGGGTCTGGGGTCGCTTTCTGCCTGGGAGAAGGGGCTGGAGCCAGGGCCTGGGATGGGGCTGGAAGAGGCGCTCAGGGCTTCCGTCAGCTCGTTCAGGCAGGGCAGCCTCTAGCAGCTCCTCTCCGGGAGGACTAACTGCAGGGGACAGGGCCACCTCCGGGAGCCGGAGAGAGTAGGGTGGGTGAGACAAGCTGTCACGCAGGGGGAGCTCACCGAGTGCCAGACGTGTGCGCCATCTTATGTGATTGTCCCTCGACTATCTATTTACAGGTGACATAAGCTTTTTAAAAATCAGTTACTTTTTATTGGGATAACATTGGTTACTGACATTATATAAGTTTTAGGTACGCAACATTATAATTTGGTATCTGTATACTCTATTGCAGGCTCACCACCAAAAGTCTAGTTTCCATTTAATACCATATATTTGACCTCCTTCACCCCCTTTTGCCCTCTCCCACCCCTCTTCCCTTTGGCAACCACCATTCTGTTGTCTGTATCTGTGAGTTTGTTTTTATTTTGTTCACTTGTTGCTTTTTTGTTTTATATTCCATATGTGAAAGTAATTACATGCTTTTTGTCCTTTTGCTCTGATTTATTTTGCTTAGCATAATACTCTCAAGATCCATCCATGTTGTAGCAAATAGCAATATTTCACCTTTTTATGGCAGAGTAGTATTTTGTGTGTGTGTGTGTGTGTGTGTATTAATGGATGATTAGCTGACGATGTGACACGTACATCCAATCATCCAATAATGGACTCTTGGTTGTCTCCACATCTTAGCTGTGGTAAATAATGCTGCAGTGGACACAGGGCTACAGACATCTTTTTGAATTAGTGTTTTCATATTCTTTGGGTGAATATCCAGAAGTGGGATTCCTGCATCACATGATAGGTCTATTCTTAATTTTTCGAGGAAGCATCACACTGTTTTCCGTAGTGGCTGTACCAGTTTACCTGCCCACCAGCAGTGCAGGATGGTTCTCTTCTCCACGCGTGCTCCGACGCTTCTTTCTGTTAGCCATTCTTTATGGCAGCCTTTCTGACAGGTGTGAGAGGGCGACCGCTGTGGTTTTGACTCGCGTCTCCCCAAAAATCAGTGACATGGAGCATCTTTTCACACGCCTGTTGGCCGCACATATGTCTCCCTTTGAAACCTGTTTGTTCCAGACCCTCTGCCTGCTTTTTCATCCAGTTCTCTTGTTGTTATTGTTGTTTTTAAGTTAAGTTCTCTCGTATCTTGGATATTATCCCCTTCCCAGTTGTATCATGTCCAAATATCTTCTCCTATTCGGTTGGTCACCTTTTTGTTCTGTTGATGGTTCCTTTGCTGTGCAGAAGCTCCCTAGTTCGATGTGGTCCCATTTGTTCATTTTTGGCTTTGTTTCCCTTGCCTCGGAGTCAAATGCACAAAAACCCACGGAGACCCATGCAGATGGTATGATCTTGAACAGAAAACAGCCTCAGGGTGCACTAAAAATATTAAAATTAATCAGTGTAGACAGCAAAGTTACAGAATACCAGATTAATATACAAAATATATAAATTGTACATACAGTATAACAAAAAAGTAGTTTTATACACTTGCAGTAAATAATTCAAAAGTGAAGTTAAAATTATTCTACTTACAATAGCATCAGCATGATAAAACAGGAATACATTTACCTAAAAAATACAGTCTTAAATACTCAAATCAATAAAACAATGTTGAAAGAAATTAAAGAAGACCTAGATAAACAAAGGCAATCCATGTTCATAGACTGAAAGACAATATTTTAAGATGGCAACACTCCCTAGTTAATAGACAGATTTGGCAAAATCTCTGTAAAACCCCAAGTGCCTTTGGGCTGAAATTGACAATATTTTTTTATGAGTAAGAATGTCAGTGTATTTATTTCCATACAGGTAATTTTTCTACTGCTTCAACATTTTCCTTGTGAAAATAGAAGAACAAAAGAATCCCAAAGCTTAGAACTGGATCACTTCGCCCTTTCTCTTCTTATTTCCTCCCAGTTCAGAATGCTCGCATCTCTTAATGGCCAGCGATCTCTTGGATCTGCAGTTGGGCTCCACACACTCAAGCCTCAGCACAATCTTCCTTGTGGTTTTAGCCTTCTTCCGGAAAATTGGCTTTGTCTGCCCACCCGCTCTGCTTCCGATCACAGCCCCTTTTCCCCTGGGCGTTAGGCATCTTTGCCCTTCTTATACTGGGTCACTCTGTGAGGCCAATGCTTTCCATGCTTCTTCCAGAAAGTCCTTTGGGTTTTAAGCACATTGACCATCTTTGCGTAAAGCTGTCAGGAAACTCAGCATCCACACTCTTCATCTCTCTCTGCCCACGCCTAACAGGATTGAAATGGACAATATTTATATTCTTTTTTAAATTGAATTTATTGGGGTGACATTGGTTAATAAAATTACGTAGATTTCAGGGGTACAAAATTCAAGACAATATTTATATTCTTAATTTCATATGGAAATGCAAGGAACTCAGAATAGCCAAAACAATCTTGAAAAAGAACAGAGTTGCAGGACTCACACCACCCTTTCCACCTTAACTACAAAGCTACAGTGTCAAGAAAGGGTGGAACTGGCATAGGATAGACAAATAGATCAATAAAATGGAATTGGAGTCCGGAAATAAACTATTGTATTTTCAGTCAACTGATTTCCAACAGGGATGTCAAGACAATTCAGTAGGGAAAGAATAACCTTTTCAACAAATAGTGCTGAGACCAATGGATATGCACATACAAAACATCCTTTCTTCAAAACATTCATAAAAAATTAACTCTAATGGATCCTAAACCTAAATGTTACAGCCAAAACTATAAAGCTCATATTAAAAATATAGACATAAACATTTACAACCTTCAGTTAGAACAAGCATTCTTAGATACAATACCAAAAGCATAAGAGACAAGAACAAAACAAGATAAAATGGATGTCATTGAAATCAAACACTTTTGTGCTTTAAAGGATTCTACCAAGAAAGTGAAAAGACAATTACAGAATAGGAGAAAATATCTTCAAATCATGTATCTGATAAGGGACTTGTATCTAGAATATATGAAGAACACTTTATATCAATAATAAAAAAAATCAGTAATAAAAAAGAAATCATAATTTGAAAATAAGCAAAGGATCCAAATAGATTCTCCCCAAAGAGGATATACAAATGGCTAACGAGCAGACGAAAAGCACCCTCACCATCATTAGTAATTAGAGAAATGCAAATTAAAGCCATGATGAACCCAGCCAGCTGGCATGGCTCAGTTGGTTGGGCGTCATCCGAAAAACCAAAGGTCACCAGTTTGATTCCTGGTCCGGGCACATGCCTGAGTTGTGGGTCTGGTCCCAGGTTGGGCACATACGGAAGGCAGCTGATCGATGTTTCTCTCACACTGATGTTTCTCTCCCCCTCTTTCTTCCTTCTTTCCTCTCTCTCTTATAAAAAAAATGATGAGATATTACTTCATACTCAATAGGACGGCTAGAATTTTCTTAAAAAACAGGTAATAACAGCTGTTATATATCTTTAAAAAAACTCTCATACACTGGTAGTGAGCATGTAAATGGCATAGCTGCTCTGGAAAAGTTCCTCAAAAAGATCACGTCGAGTTACCACTCCCACTCCCGGTCCACCCAGCAATTCCACTCCTAAGGGTGTGCCCAAGAGAAGTGAAAACATTAAGTCCACATGAAAACTTGTACACAAACGTTTGTGTGGCTAGATTATGCCACAAAAAGTGGAGACAACTCAAATATCTATCAGCTGACAAATGGATCAATTAGAGGTGGTATACCCCTACAATGTAATATTATTTGACCATAAAAAGAAATGAAGTAAGGGATGCATGCAACAACATGGACGAACCTTGAAAATATTGTGGTAAGAGAAATAAATCAATCACAAAGACCACATATGATATTATCCCACTCATATAAAATGTCCAGAACAGGCAAATCCCTGGAGATGGGAGATGAGCAGCCTCGGGCTGGGCAGTTGCGGGAAAGCAGAGAGTGGCTGCTGATGGACACGGAGTTTCTCTCCGGGGTGATAAAATGTTCCAAGATGGATTATGGTGATGTTTGCCCAACTCTGAACATATAAAAATGATCGAATTGTGTGGTATGTGAATTACATCCCAATAAGGCTGTTACATTAAAAGAAAAACATTTGTCCACAAAAGCATTAAGGCTTGGCGATTTTTAAAGTACGTTTAAAAAAAAATATTTTATTTATTTATTTTTAGAGTTGGGAAGGGAGGAAGAAAGAGAGAGAGAGAAACATTAAGGCGTGGTTGCCTCTCATGTGGCCCCCACTGGAAACCCGGCCCACAACCCAGGCATGTGCCCTGACTGGGAATCGAACCTGTGATGCTTTGGTTCCCAGCCCGCACTCAATCCACTGAGCTATGCCAGCCAGGGCTCTATAGTACAGTTTTAAACTACAAATTGAATTTTTAAAATTGCTATAGTACTATCTGAGTTATTTATTTCACACTGAGTGAATATTGATATTTGGTGGATTTTGGAGATTCAATCCATTTTATTTGCAAGTGGATGCTATTAGTGTCCCCATGCCTGTGCGACCTGTGGCGGTGCCCCCTTGGCAGTCCTGATCTGGTCATCTGTCTTCTTCTATTTGTCAGTCTGACTAGAGGTGTGTCAGGTGTATTGGTCTTTCGAAAAACCACTGTTGGGGTTCATTAACTTTCTGTTTTTCTATTTTCAGCTTCATTAACAACCATTCTTGATTACTTTCTTCCTCCTAATCCTCCAGGTTTATCTCGTGTCCCTTCTGCACCCCGACACCCTCAGTTTCTCAGGGGGGAGCGCAGACGCTGCTCTGAGACCTTTCCCATTTACTGCAGTCAGTGTCCCTCCCACTCTGGCCACATCCCACAAATTTATATGTGCTGTAAAGGAATTTTCTTTCATCTTAATGCATTTTAAAGTTTTCTTTCAGATTTTCTTTTTAGAAGTGTGTGTTTTTCCTAGTGTTTGGAGATTCTTCAGTTATCCTTCTGTTACTGATTTTTAGTTTAATTCCATTATAGTCAGAAAACATATTTTATATGATTTGGATCCTTTTAAATTTGTTAAGATTTAATTCGTGACTCACGATACGGTCTATCTTGGTAACTGTTCCGTGTACACTTGAAAAGAATGTGTAGTCTGCTGTCGTGTGGAATGTTCTATAAACATAAATTAATTCAAGTTAGTTGATGGTGTTGTCCAGTTCTGTCCTTGCTAATTTATGTCAACTATTTCTGTATATTACATAGAAAAGAAGGTTTCAGTTTCCAAGTGTAATTGTGGAAATATCTCTTCTGCTCTGACAATTTTTTGCTTCTTCTATTTTGAACCTCTGTACTCAGGTGCTTACACATTCAGGATTGCTGTGCCTCTCTCTGACTGGTGATTGTCTTTGCTCTGAAGTTTACTGTGATGTTAATGTCACTCTTGCTTTGGTTTATCAGGGCTTACACACACACACACACGCACACACACACAAGAAAAATGTGTATATATATATATGAAAAAAAAATATATATTTTACTCTACCTATATCATAATATTTGAAGAGAGTTTCTTGTAGACAGTATGTACTTGGGTCATTTTAAAAAATCCACTCTGCCAATCTTTATCTTTTAACTGCTGTGTTTACTTCAGTCACATTTAATGTAATTGATGATATGTTTGGATACAGGCCTCCCATTTTATTATTTGTTTTCTAGTTGTTCCCTCTATTTTTCATTCCTCTTTCCCCTTTCCTACTTTTGCATTAAATTTTTAAAAAGTATTCCATTTTAAGTTATCTTATATATTTGACATTTTCTCTTTGTGTAGTTTTTTCTGTGTTGGGAGAGACAGTTATTGGGTTTCTTGCTTCCCTCTCTCTCCTACTGTGTGTGCCAAGTCTGCAAAGTCCAGAGCACACTGTCTGGGCCGTTTCTCAGCACTGGGCGTGAGTTGGGGGGACCCCAGAGCATGGGGGATGCAGGTTGAAATGTAGTGGTCTGTGGAGAGGAATACAGAAGCCCCTGGGCTCCTACACCAGACACTGGGAGGGAGAAATGCCCACACTCAGATATAGACCCCAGAGGAAGGGAGAGAACCAGCTGACATCAAGTTTCCTTCCTGCTGCTGCTGCTGCTGCTGCTGCTGCTGCCGCCGCCGTCCCTGGGGCTAGTCCACACTACCCCTTGTGCTCTCCGAGCTCCCAGCAGGTGAATTATGTGGTCTCCTGGTGTCAGAGACTAACACTACTGTGGTCCCCGACCTGTTAGCATCCTTGCTTCCTGTGCTCATGGAGAAAAGGGTTCCTGAATTCAATTGATGGGGTTTTGGTGAAGTTTGCAGAGGGAAGGGAATCCAAAGTGGCCTTGTGGGCGGGGCCCAGTGGGCGGATTCACTGTCCTGCAGTTGTGGCTTCCACTGCTGACCAGATAGTGAGAACTAATGTGCTCGCCATCTGCACTTTCTGTCCCATAAGTGTCAGAGGGGATTCTCCCATCTGGGACCACTGCATATACAGAAGTTCTGAGGTGCATGTAGGCTGCAACCTCCCCTCATCCTTTCCTTTCTAAATCCTCCCTGGTGGTCCAGCAGAAACACAGAATTCTAGCAAGAGAAAGAGAAGTCCCATTTAGGTAAAAATTCAATGGCTGCCTGGCTATGCAGAGGCATTTCCTAGTGTCATAGCGTCACCTGCCGGACAAGCCACCAAGTACACTTTTTTGTTTGTTCTGAGGAAGTTAACGACCAAGCGCTTGCTGAAACTGCATCCCTGAGCAGGGATGCCTTGTGACTCTCCGACCAGACATCTCCATGTTGGGGTGGATCAGCTAGGACTCAATGACTAACAGGTGGGAAGAGCCTAACAGCCCTCTGCTCAAAAGGAAATGGCGTATTCAAGTTCCAGCTGGCCTGGCCCTACCAGCATCTCAGCTTCTTGTGAAAAAGGGACAGCAACCCCTTTAGAGGAAACAGCACCCTCACCAGGCCCCCTAGAGCAAAGCCACTGACTCTGCAGGGTCCTCCGTTCACAAAGACTCCCCTAAACTCCTGGGCCTGGTGCACTGGGGGTTTAGCAAGTTTGATGACGTTGATGACACTGTTGCAGAAAGTGACCAAGATTATCTGCTCAGGGGACAGAGCTCACCGCAGTCCTTTGATGAACCTGGCTACCTCTGGCCTGCTATGGGGAAGAGCCTGGACTGGCACATCTGCCCTGTGAGGCACAGATGGCCACTGCTGATGGGACAGTTGTGCCACTGATGCAGATGTGCTCAGTACAATTGTCTTGGTAAGACCGACTGGAATCAAACTGCTAATGAAGCTGTCACTGCCCAGATCACAGCCTTGGCCACCCTGGATCCCCTTGCAGATCCCAGGCCAGTGGACACCAAGGCAGGGGAATGCGGGAGAACAAACACGGGGAACTCTCTGCTGGTGCTGGCCTGATTCCAAATCCGCTCTTCCTCCCCGCCCTCCACCTGCTAGAACATACTTCTGAGTCCTCAGAGAGCTGCTCCATGCATGCTGTCCAGGGTGCATAGACCCACAGTGTGCCTTCTCCATCCCACCCAGAACCAGGGCCGGGGGAAGGATTTGAACAGGTGGAGATGGGAGCAAAGGCAGTCCCGGGGAGCCCCAGCACCAAGGCAAAGGCACAGAGCTGGGGCACAGCACTGGCTCTGGGGACAAGAGCAGCCCAACAGGCTGGGTCCTGAGCTCTAAAGGTGAGCAGCAGGAGAGAAATCTGGCAGCAGGGCTTGGCTTGAGAGGGGGCCCAGGGGAGGAGTGGGGCTTTGCTGGGCCGTGGCCATGGGGCATCACTGAGAGGCTGTGGGGGGCAGGTGCAGAGAGAGAGCAGGAGAGCTGCGATGAGAGCTGTGCTTCGGGCCCTGTACGTGCTGTTCCCTCCGCCTGGAACACTTCTGCTCGCTATCCAGCCATCTCGTTCTCATTCTTCAGGTCTCAGCTTAAATCTCACCTCCTCGGGGAAGCCTACCGGACCACTCCTACCCACACAGCTCAGACCGTGGCTCCCACAGAATTCTATACTTTTCCCTCCTTAATTGTTAACTTAGCCATCGGCAGTGGTTTAATGCACACCAGATTCCCCTGCTAGGCTGTGAGAATATGAGGGCGGTATCCACATACAGCTTGTTGATTGCTACAGTTAGTCAGTCAGTCAGTCAGCAAACTTGGAGGGAGAGCCTGCTCTGTGCCATGATTGCACTGGGCTCCAACAGCTTAAGGCCGAGGTGTAGACCTTGCCCACTGTTATCTGCTTGTTGCCTGCACAAATGCTGGAGCCCCATGTTAACTGCCTGCCTGCAGAAGGGTGGCTCTGGCTGCCAGGAGTGTGTGTGGCAGGGAGAGAGAGGGGGCAGG
Organism: Tonatia bakeri; assembly: GCA_004024845.1. Lineage (NCBI taxonomy): Eukaryota > Metazoa > Chordata > Mammalia > Chiroptera > Phyllostomidae > Tonatia > Tonatia bakeri. Next base: position 32,369 of record PVIA01007390.1, on the reverse strand, counting down.
TGGCAGAGAGGCCAGGATCAGCTATAATGGCCCAAAGGAACCCCAACCTGGCTCTAGCCAGGCCGTCATGGGCAGGGCTGGATTCAAGAGTGAAAGTAGACACTTCCCAGACCATTTCGAGACCCGGGGGACCAGGGAGTCCTAACATGAGACCTTCCGATGGCGGCCCCATGCCTGCAGGCTGCAGGGAGCCAGGCTGCTGCGGGTGTTCCCTGGCAACCCCCACGCCATCAAGGCGGGTGGGAGGAAGGGTGCTGAGAAGCTCCTGCGTCAGGCCCACAGCCAAGGCGCCACATCACTGTTTCCAGGACTGTGGCAGATGACGCCCGAGCCCAGAGAGCCTCCAGACTTCCTCGGAGGCCCCTGACTGGAGGAACCGACAGGGCCAGGACAGCGAACCCGGGCTGGTCGGCTTTGAGGCCCCCTAAGCTCTGTGATCCTCAGAACCACTGGGGGGAAGGGGCACCCGGAGGGGAAGACCCCCTCAGTCTCAGCCAGCTCCTTCATCATCCTCTGTCTTCCACACTCAAATTTCCTCAGGCCGTGGCCTTGGGACAAAGGAATCCACAATGAAAATGGGGTCTGACCAGCACCCGGCTGTGTCCCAGGTGGCCTCCTCCTGCCACCGCCCTGCACAGCACTCACCTGCACGGAAGGTGCCTGGGGCTCCCTGGGGGGCGGACCCCTGCTGGGGCTCAGTGCCAACAGTCCCTCCAACTCCAAGGGCGCTGGGCATGGTCCTCGATCCTCAGAGACACAGTGGACAGGTGGGGGAAGGCCCCTCCCTCCCTCTCCCAGGATCGGGGTCTTGTTCACAGGTCAGGGGGGACCCCGGTGAGCCTCTCAACCTCCCTGAAGTCTCAGGGGCCTAATCATTTTTTATGCAAATTCTCTGTGTTAACAGCTTCATGGAGGTATAATCTGCATGCCATAAAATTAGCCCATTTTAAGTACACAGGTCCATGGTTTTGAGTAAATTTACAGCCGTGCAGCCGTCACTGCAGTCCAGTTTGGGAACATTTCCGTGACCCCAAGAGCTCCTGTGCTAACTGAATTTAAAATTTTTTTGTATTGAGACTTTTTTCTCTTTTTACAAAAATAAAACAAAGTTACTCTAGAGAATTTAGAAAATATATGAAGCAGGGGAAAAAAAATAAAAATTCTCTTAATTCCACCACCTTTGCTATTTTGTCATATGTTTAACCCCTCTTTCTTTATTTGCCTCTTTACGTACGTCCTAGAAGGGGAGGTACTGCGTCAGGTGTGCTGAGAAGTCGACTAGGTCTGGGCACTTAGCAGCTACATAGTAACAATTTTAAGATGGAAAGGAAGATCTCTTTTCATCTTAGTGATTTTAAAGAACGTGATTAAATGTTTCACTCCTGAATCAGGGTCCTAATTTCGAAAGGAGGGGGTTGGCCTAGCAGGGGTGTCCAACCTTTTGGTGCCTCTGGGCCACACTGGAAGAAGAGTTGTCTTGGGCCACACATTAAATACACAAACACTAGCGAAAACTGATGAGCAAAAAAAGGCTTTAAGCCTCTGGGCCACACTGGAAGAAGAGTTGTCTTGGGCCACCCATTAAATACACAAACACTAGCGAAAACTGATGAGCAAAAAAAGGCTTTAAAGTAAACTTCCAATTTTGTGTTGGGCGGTGTTCATAGCCATCCTGGGCTTCGTGCTGGACAACCCTAGTAGACTAACATGCCCTGTTGCATCCATAGGTATTTCCCCCAGAGGGCGCTCTGCTCACAGGATCGGGTACCTTCCTGATTGCATCCCTGGCTGCAGACACCTCTGGGGAGAGGGAGAAAGGAAAGACTCGCCGGCATTCGTCTACCCCACAGTTCCCCAGACCTCTGTAACCGGGGTGTCTGTTTTCCACACAGCACCTTTGAAGATTCCATCCATGGCACCCACACTGGAAACTCCTAGATGACCTGTTTCCCCTTTGGCCTTGTGTGTGTAGTAGGGGCTCAGTATTTATGCTTACTAAACAGATGGAGGTTTGAGTGGGGTTGTGCCCCTCCCTCCACTCACCACCTTGGTCTCTCCAGGCCCGCTGACCTTCCCTCCCACCTTGTCTTACCCCAGCTCTGACTCCGAAGTGCCAGTTCCTATGCTGCCCTGGGCCTGACCGTAGTGACCATCCCAGGAGCCCAGATTGGCTGGCTGTTGTTAGGCTAAGGTTTGCAAGGGAGGTAGGAATTCCAATTTCATAAGCATGGGGCACAGTAAACGCCATCAGGACTGGTTAAACACATTCCTTGGGGAACTACTGTGTGCCAGGCACTGTGTGGTCGGTTTGGGGCATGCTTTAAGAAGTTCTCAGTGCTGCCCCGGCCAGCGTGGCTCAGTGGGCTAGGCATCATCCCACAGACCGAGAGGGCGCCGGTTCCACTCCCAGTCAGGGCACATGCCTGGATTGTGGCTCTGTGCTCAGTGCTCAGTCCCCAGTCGCGTGTGCTTGTGGAGGATAACCAGTCAGTATTTATCTCTCACATTGATGTTTCTCTCTTTCTCTTTCTCCCTCCCTTCCCTCTCTCTAAAATGAAATAAAACTATTTTTTTAAGAACCTCTCAGTGCTCTCGGTGAGTGGGGGTATATTATTTGATCCAGGAATGGCATTGGCCCCCATCTGCTTGCCATTTCTGTAGGCCCCACCTGGGCCCCACCTCCCAGCTCCTTCCCACCCCAGTCAGTGCACCGTGAGCTTGGGGCTGGAGGGGAGGTAAGTGCAGCTCCTGTAAACTGCACAAACTTTCATGTGTCAGAGCCAACCCCAGGACATTTTGCACCTGAGGTCTGGGCTGGGGCCTGAGAATTTGATTTCTAACACGTACACCGGCCACACTTTGAGAACTCTGCTTCAAGCTCCCCGTAGGGGCATCCCTGGAGGGTGACAAGGCTCAGGTGGGGTATCTAACCTTGAGGCACGAAGGCAACTTGCCTTCCAGGACTCCATGGAGACTTCGCCTCAGAGACCCACAAAAAAGAGCCCAGGTTGGGGGCAGAGGGGTCACAGGGCCATCGCTGTGTCCCTGGTGCCTGCTACACATGAGGTGGCCCGGCTATGTGCTTTCACCTGTGTGCAACCACCACCATGCCCTTAGAGCAGGGGTGTCCCGAGGTGGACCTGTGGCCCAGGAAGGGTGGGTGAGTCGGGACGCCCCCGGCTGCCTCCCCGGGATGGTCTTGCTCTTCCTCAGGGCGGCGCCAGCTGCCATGCAGTCCTCCCTTGACCAGGGGGCACATCGTCTGTTGGGCTGGTCTCTAGCACCCCGTTAGTGGATGAGGCACTAGTGAGAACTGGTGTTGCAGGTGGGCAAAGGTAACCAGGTTCTTGGTGATCGCGGAGAAAGAATTGAACCGAATGCATGGAGAGTTTATAGCAGAAAGAGAGAAAGAGAGCAGTTTACTAAGTGATAGTACACTCCACAGAACATGGGAGCGGGCCAACTTTGAGCAGAGATTGACCTCAGGGGCTGGAGGGATTCTATTCTTATAGGGTGGATATTTCCTGGCTAGTTTTGGCAGGCTTTTATTGCACATTTACAAGTAGTTGAATTAGTTTAAAGCTACTGCACATGTGGTCTCCTACGATTTTCCTCAATTGGCCACGGGTGGAGGGGGCCACACAACGTTAATTTATTATGATGCTATTATAACAAAGCGGGGGTCAGCTAGCATCTTCTGCGCAGGTGCATTCATGATTCACCATGATTTACCCCTTTTCCAGAAAGCAGAACACTGGCCTGTATCGGTATCCTTTATCTTAGCCCCGGGGCACCTCCGGAATTTCCTCTTTCTTGACTATCTCCTGCCTCATTGGGGTTTGGTAAATTTGGGGTTTGGTTGAGAGGTGGTATGAGCCAAAGTCTTTAAGGATAGTCGGTGAGGAGGGGCCTCAGCACCTGGGGACCCCAGGTGTTTCTCATCCCGGGACTTCCCTCCCAGCCCCCATAGATTTCTCGAGAGCCGTTGAGATCCCTGGAGATCCCACAAGATCCCACGAGATTTGGCTTTCTTGGGGAAGAAGGGCAAGGCAATAGCTCCTGCAGCCTGAGTCTGCTCTTCTCTGAGCCTCCCTGACACCCTGAGCTGGGTGGAGAGAGGGGTGCCCCGAGATGTCTTGGGGGAAAAGGTGTAACGAGCTGGCAGCAGCAGTCTCCTGGGACAAGTCCAAGACACCTCACAGCTGCCCGAAGAAACAGCTGGCCCAGGGATGTGTGAGTACATCGGGCTTTCTGTGTGTGCTTGTGAATGGGGGAATGTGTGTGTATTTGTGCTTCCACGTTTGCTTCTCCCCCCACCCCAAAACCAACTGCATACGGTGCAGTAGATTGACCAAGCCCTCGCTTGCAGTGGATGCGCTTGGTCCAAGGTGCCTTTGCACCAGCTGTGGCCTGTTTGCTAGTTAGATGACGCTTTGGCTTCTGGGTTTGTTGTTGTTGCTTTGTTTCCTTGTTGTTAGCCTAGCTTGTGCCGTGATCAAGAGGCGACTGGTTGTGGTGGAAGGTGTCCAAGGCTGACAGCACTGGGCATTATCCTTGGGCTCCCATTTAGTTCCTCTGCTGGCTGGACCTTTTCTGATTTGAGAATGTAACCTTGCTATGGCCTTTGACCTTGACAGCTGTAGGCTTGGTGCCCCTGGAGCCCGTGCAGGTATCTTGGGGCTCTGGTCATCCGGGGAAGGGATAGACTCCAGGCACTCACAGGCGAGGTCCTCCTCGCTGAGGGAGCCTCGGAGGGCCCCATCCTTGCCCCTCCTTTGGGACAGAACCTGGTCCTTCACTGCTTGCTGAGTCCCTGGGACGAGCCTGAAGCCTTGCAGGTTTCTCGGAGGAGCCACTGTCGCAATGTGGTTCTAATCGTTGGGTTGGAGGAAGTTTCAAAGAGGATTTGGGTTTGTTCACAGGTGGCAAGAGCCGGGCTCCATGCTGAGGAGTCTGGGTAGAGGCCACAGAACACCTGGTCGGCTAGCTTTGACACACCAGGTCGAGAGGCCGTCTTGTTGATGTGGTTGTGGTGAAATCACTCGGATGTGGTCTCTTGAGATTCACAGGTGTGTGCGGAGGTGGGAAGGCAAGGATGGGAGGGCAGTGGGACCTGCTTGGAGGTGAGGGAAGCAGCCCAAATGGGAACATGGGCATCAAACATTGAGATTCATTATTTGAGTGGGATAGGGGCATGGTCCTTAGGTTTATAGGCAAATATGGATTATTATAATTATTACTATAAGTATTTACACATATAAACTAGAACCTTAAATATAAAACATAGGCAATCACAAATTATATATCTATGTAAAAAAATAGAAACATGTAAGCAAGTAAAAAAAAAACCAACAGAAAAAATTACCCAACTAAAAGACTAAAAACAGGCTAAAAAAATAAGAGCAATTGATAGAATTAGAAAATTGGCAAGGATATAGAACTCAACATCATCATCAACCAATGGAATCTAGTTAGTGTTTTTAGAATGCTCTACTCAATGACAGCAGACATACTTCCTTTTCAAGTGCCCGTGGAACATTTACCAAGACAGATCACATCCTGGATCACAATGTAAACCTCAGCAAGTTCAAAAGAATGGAAGTCACAGTGATGGTGTTTTGTCTTTTTTTTTTTTTAACCACAATGGATTCAAACTAGAAATCAGTAATAGAAAACAGCAAGTCTGCAAACACTCAGAAACTAAACAACACACTTCTAAACAGTCTGTAAGTCAAAAAGAAAGTCTCAAATGTAATTAAAAGTGAACTACATGACAGTGAAAATCAAACAATCAAAACGCGAGACACACGTCACATACACGTCAACACGTGTCGAGTGCAGCCAAGGCAGTGCCAAGAGGGAAATCAGTAGCACCAGACAGGCGTGAAAGAAAGCAAGAATGTTTAAATCAATGTAAACTCCCACCTTGAGGAACTTGACCAAGATAAACTCAAAGCAGGCTGAACGAAGGGACTAAAGAGGGCAGAAATCATTGAACCTGAAAACAGAAAAATAATAGAAAAGAATCAGTGAAACCAAAACAGATTCTTTGAAAAGATCTATAATATTGACAAACCTCTAGCAAGACTGACACATTTTTGAAAAGAGAGAGAGAAGGAAAATTAACCAGTATCAGGAATAAAACAGAGTATCACTGCAGATCCTGTGCACAGCGAAAGGGTGGCAGGAAGCACCACCCAGCACTGTGCACACAGAAGTCCCACAGCTGCGACAGGGAACCCGCCCTTGGGAAGTATAGGCTGCCACATCTGCCCAATGTGAAAGAGACGATTAGTCCTACGACTGTTAAAGATACTGAATCTGTAGTTTAAAATCCTGTAGGAGAAATGTCCAGGTCGAAATGGCTTCACTGGCTATTTCTCCCAAACAGCTGAAGAATTCTGTTCTAATGCTGTGCAGTCTCTTCCAGGAACATGTCTCAACCTTTTATGAAGTCGGCATCATCCTGCCACTGAACTACACGATGACAGTACAAAAAAGACATCTACAGAGCAGTATCCCTCGTGAATACAGATGCAAAAACTCTCAACCGTATGTTGGCAAACAGAATGATTCTGTCTCAGAAGTAATTATATACCAGGACTGAATGGGGCTCTTTGCATGGATGCAGTGCTGGTTCATTACTAGAAGATAAATCAATGTAATTCATGACTGAAAGTGGCTGCTGTAACAGGTTAACACAAACTAGCAGCTTAAAAATACAGATTTATTATCTTAGCATTCTGGAAGTCTGAAGTCTAAAATGGGGTTCACTGGCCTAAAATCGAAGTGTCAGTAGGGCTGTGATCCTTTTGGGAGATTTTAGAGGGTAATTGGCTTTCTGGGACTTGTGGCCTCCTTTCATCTCCGGAGCCAGCTGTGGCCACTTGAGTCTTATGTCACATCATTCTAACACAACTTTCCTGCCTTTCTCTTTCCCATTTAAGGACACTGGTGATTGTGTTGAACACCCCGCCCCCCCCCTCCAATAATCCAGGATAATTTCTCCCTCTCACAGTCAGCTGATTAGCAACCTAATTGCCATCCACAACCTTAATTGTCCTTTGCCAAGTAACCTAATATATTCACAGGTTCCAGGGATCAGGACGTGGCCACCTTCGGAGCTGTTATTCTGCTAGAACATCTGACCCACTGCCTGCTGGTGTGTCAGCTTGCTGACCTTGTGTCTGTCCCAGGGCCTTTGCTCATGCTGCGTCCCTGCCTGGAACACTGCCCATTTGCCCCCTGGCCTGTTGTTTTGTACCTTTTAGGCTCCGGTCATGTGCCCCTTCCTCAGGTAGGCTGTCCCCCTACTGTGGAATAGCTCCCCCCGCCTTTGTCACTTTGTCAGCTGCATTAGTTTTTCCAAGGCACATTCTTTATTGTTTACTTGTGTGTTATTTTAATCTTCCTCTTTGCCCCTGCCCCCCTCCTTCGGAGTCCTTGAATGGTGTGGGACACAGAGGAGGCTCCCGGTGTATAGTTGGTGAATTAGTGAACAAATACATGACAATCATCTGCAAATAATGATGGTGAATTGTTGTCCTTGACGTGTTGTTGTTTTGGTTTTTTTTTGCCTCTCCTTTCCGTTCCGTGTCCTGATGCGTTGCCCAGAACTTCCTGAGCACTGTTCAGGGGCAGCGGTGCCTGCAGGCATCCTTGTTTTGTTGGTTTTAAATAGCATAGTCTCTGGGGTTTTACCTTTACATAAAGCTTTTGCTTTTGGTTTGAAGTATTAAAGTACAAGAGTACTTTTAAAAGATCTACATTAGGCACATGCTTTTGCAATAAGTTTTTACTACTAATGTTTTACAAAACATCTACTGGTCCAATGCATTCATAGATTTTTCTATTGAACCTTGGTTACATTTTGAGACAATCCCAACTTGGTTGCAGTGAATTTTATTTTATTTAAAAAATATTTTATCTGTTTTTAGAGGTGGGAGGGAGAAAGAGGTAGAGAAACACTGATGTGTGAGAGAAACATTGATCAGTCGCCTCCTGCAAACCCCCATCTGGGGACCTGGCCCACGACCCAGGCATAGACTGGGAATCGAACTGGCAACCTTTCAGTCTGCAGGCTGGCACTCGGTCCATTGAACCACACCAGCCAGGGCTAGTGAATTATACTTTTAATACAAAGTTGAATTCTATTAAGATTGTATCCAGGTGTCTTGACTCTGCAATCATGACAGAGATTGTGACTTGTCTTTTCCCTCCTTTGTTCCTCTGTCTTCAGCCAGCTCTGTGTCCCCTCAGCTGCCTGTGGCCTGCGGACCAGCCTTCCTTGGGAGGCCCTATGCTCAGTGCAGGTGGGCTGGGCTGAGCGACAGTGGGAGGAAAGGACCAGATTTACATTCCTCTGGTCAGAATCCTCTTCTAGCCGCCCAGCAGCAGAGGGTCCTTTGTCTGGCCTGGCACCCAGCAGCCCCCACCGCTGGCATCCCCCCTCCCCTCCCGCAGCCTAGGGGAGTGATAAAACAGCAGGAAGGGAAATCATTTATTAATGCCATCTGTCCAGGAGTTACAACTCCCCAAAGAGGCAGGTGTGCATGTCAGAGATGACCAGTCAGGGCCCAGAGAGGTTATGGGCCTTGCTGAAAATGCCCCGGCTGGCAAGGGTGTCTGCACTGGTGCCTGTCTGACCTTGAAGCCTGAGTTTGCTCTGTAATGCCAGGCTGTCCCCTCGCAGAGCTGGCCCCTCCCTCACTCTGGCTGCTCAAATGACACAGTTAGGAACAAAGGCCCTCTCCCCCACCGCCTCCCCCTCCTCCCCCATCTCCCCCACATGATGTGAAGCTCAGTGCTGCTGGCCGTCCTGAAATCTGGCAAAAGCCCAAAGCTGGGGATGGAAAGCAAAGGTTCTTTCTGGCCTCACCTGCTGCCTTCAGGCCCCAGCCTTTGAACACGGAGGGGCAGGGGCGGGGGAGAGAGACCAGCCCTTCTCCAGGGTGTGTCTTCACTCAGTGGAAAGGGGTGCCTGCCTGGAGAGGCGGGTGCCTGTCACCATGCACCCTGCTTATCTGCCTGGTGGTGGTGCTTGCAGGGAGACTGCACAGTGAGCGCTGTCTGGTGAGGGGTCCCTAGTTCCTAAGAGTCAGGAGCAAGATGGCAAAGGAACCCACAGCCTGGGAGTAGGCCTCAGAGGGGTGTTCCCACCCCGCCCTGGAGGGGAGGTGCAGGGAAGGGCGGGGTGAAGTTGACTGGAAGACTCTCCAACCCCCTCCACCTCCACCAGAAACCCTGTAGAAGGAGGAGAACAGGAGTGAGTTCTAGTGGAAGCTCAAGATTGAGTATCAGAATGAAACAGAGCAAGTGGCTAAAAAGTTGTGGAAGTGGGCCAAAGCATTCTTAAAGGAGCCCTTCCAAGTGCAGGAGACCTCTGAAACATGGCTGGCAGACAGACATGGGAACAAGCAAAGCCATTTCAGGAGAAGGCTCCTCAGTAAATGGGTTCCACACAGCGGATTCCTGACCCCCACCCCCACCGTCCACCACCACCCCTAAGGGGAATCCTAGACTCAACAGGCATTTGGGGAAATAGATGCTCTCCCACTTACTTGAAACAGTTTAGTTTGATTCTTTTGCTGTGGTCCCTTAGCTCAACCTTCCCAACAGGCTCCCCTGCAGCCCCTGACCTTTGCGGCTGGACCAGAGCCTCCCCATGGACTGGGGGCTCTTCTCCTTCATGGCAAACCTTGCTAAGCACATGATTCTTCTTTATAACCGATGAGCATATAAAGTGTCTGCTGAGAAGAAATGACAAAATATGGAAGAGGGGGAAGTAAAGGCAGGAAATTAGATGAAGGCAAAGAAATAATGTCCACACATATGATTCCTACGAAGCACCCTTCCTGTGCCGTGGCTGGAGGAAGACCGCAGATGGAGCGTGGGTGTCCTAGCAGCCGGGAGAGAGGGGACTCCATCGGTGTCTGTGCAGCGCGGTGGAGCCAGCGCTCACCCAGAGGGGAGACTGGAGGAGGTGCTGCTGCAGATCCCGGTAAAGAGGATGTTGGGTGGCATGGCCAACAGTGTGTCCTGGGGGTTGTGGTTGGGGTGGCCTTCTCAGCACCCATGTCACCTGCAAGGATCAGGGTGAATCTCAGTGCACTTTCAATGCCCGCGTTGGCAGTGGCTGGGTGACGCACAAGTGTCCCAAGCCAGGTGATGCTAGGGAGGGAGGTTCTAGAAATGGCTTTCGCGCCACTAAGAGATGGACTTTGTCTCTCTGGATGTGGTCTGCAGTGGGGCGGCAGGGGAATGAGCTTCCGAGGAGAGGCGGAGGCTGGGGCTGCTGAAGTAGAGCTGGGCTCAAGTGAGATGATGAAGCCTTTGCTTTCAAGGCCCTTCAAGGTGGGGTTTCCGTTACCTGGAGCTGGGAGCACGGAGTCTTCCCATGAATAAGCATGGTTTCTCTCTCCACTTTTTAGATCTTACTTAATTTCTCTTTGTTATGCTTTGTAACTGTTAGCATAAATGTCTTGAATATATTCTATTAAACTTATTTCTCTTGTGATTTTGTTGCTGTTGGACGTATTTCTCATTTCTGATGCTTTTTGTTCCTTTTTGTAGATTTGAATGTTTATCTGCTACATTTCCGTTCAGTGTGAAGAACTTCTTTTAGCATTTCTTATAGTTCAGGACTGCTGGCAAAAGAGGCTCTCAGGTTTCACTGACATGAAAATGTCTTTATTTCACCTTCAATTTTTGTTAACTGGCTTATTTACGTTTTAAAGTATTACAATTCGATAGTATGATCAGAGTTTGCACCACACCCACTGTCTAACTGCAGAACATTTCTATCATCTCTGAAATAAACCCACAGCCAACTGAGTCACTCCCCACTCCCTCTTCCTCAAGGCCCCGCCAACCACTGGTCCATTTTCTGTCTCTACGGATGACTAAGAATATTTCTAATGCAAATGGAGTCATAAAAGATGTGTCCTTTTGCCTGGCTCCTTTCTTATAGTATATTCCCATGGTGCATCCGTGTCGCAGCTTTACTAGTATTTCATTCCTTGAGACAATTTTTTTTATTGTTCAAGTGCAGTTGTGTCCCCCCACCCCCCCATCACCACCTCCCACCTTTGATCCTACCCTCTCCTTTGCCTTTGTCCACGGGTCCTTTACACATGTTCCTTGATGACCCTTCCCCTCTTTCCCATGTTATCCCCCTCCGCCCTCCCCTCTGGTTACTGTCAGTTCATTCTTTATCTCAGTGTCACTGGCTATATTTTGCTTGCTGCTCTGTTTTGTTGATTAGGTTCCACTTATAGGTGCAATCATACGGTATTTGTTAAGACAATTTTTTAAAGAGTTTTTAGGTTTTCAACAAAATTGGGAAAAAGGCTCTCCCATCACGAGCATCACTCACCGGAGTGGTGCATTTGTTACTGAGGATGAACTCACATTGATGGACACACCATTACCACCCGAAGCCCCTGGTTTACCTTATGTTCATCCTCGGCGTGGCACATCCTGTGGGTTAGGACCGACATATGCCCATCACCACATTATCATTCAGTGTTTTCACTGCCCTGAACGTTCTCTGTGCTCTGTGTACTTACCCCTCACCTCCTGGCGACTGCTGATCATTTCACTGTCTCCATCATTTCGTCTTTTCTGGAAGGCCAAATAGTCGAAATCCTGCAGTATGTCGCCTTTCCAGATGGGCTTCTTTCACTTTGTAACATGCATTTAAGTCGCTTCCATGTAGTTTCATGGCTTGACAGCTCATTCCTCTTTAGCACTTCAGTCCATTGTCTGGATGCACTATGCTTATGGATCCATTCACTCACTGAAGAACATCTTGGTTGCTTCTAGGTTTGGGCAATTATGGTTGAAGATGCTATAGATCTTTGTGCAGGTTTTTGTGTGGACGTATGTTTTCAAGTCCTTTGGGTGAAGACCAAGGAGTGTACTTGCTGGATCATGTGGTGAGAGTATGTTTAGTTTCGTAAGAAACTGCCAAACTGTCTCCCCAAGTGTCTGTGCCATTGTGCATTCTTACCAGCAGTGTGAGAGAGTCCCTGTTTCTCCACATTCTCTCCAGCATTTGGTGCATTCCTTTTTTAACCGTGGCAAAACCCCCGTAATACTTACCATTTTAACTGTACAATACAGTAGTGTTAAGTATATTCACATTGCTGTGAAAATACCCATCAAACAGGAACTCCGCTTCACCCTCCCCCCCGCTCTGGTAAGCTACAATTCTATTTCTACGTCAGTGAATTTGACTAGACACCTAATCTAAGTGGAAACATGTACTTGTTGTTTTGTGGCTGTTGTATTTCACTTAGCACAAGGTCCTCAAGGTTCATCTCTGTTGTAGCATGTGACAGGATTTCCTTTTTAAGGCTGGACAATCCTCCACACCTCTCCGCTGCTGTGTACAGTGCTGCTACGAGTGTGGGTGTGCGAATACCTCTCTGAGACCTTGCTTTCAGTTCTTTGGAATATATACCCAGAAGTGGGTATAACTGCTGAATCGTATGGTAGTTCTATTTTTAATTTTTTGATGAAACTCCATACTGTTTTTCATAATGGTTGCTATAATTTTATAATCCCGTCAACAGTGCACAAGTTCCAACTTCTCCACATCCCTATCAACGCTTGTTTTCAGCAACAGATGAGCAAACAGCAATGTGTGGGTGCCTCTCATGTGCCCCCTACTGGGGACCTGGCCTGCAACCCTGGCATGTGCCCTGACTGGAAACTGACCTGGCGACCCTTTGGCTCACAGGCTGGCACTCAATCCACTGAGCCACACCAGGCAGGGCCATTATCTGAATCAATTTATAGAATGCTTACACTATTCCAGAATATACTCACCCAGAGGTTATCACCCTAGATTTGTTTTGCCTGATTTAGAGAATGACATAAATGTGACGTCTAGTTCTTCATGTTCAGAATTTTTCACATTTATCTATGAACAATTCATTTTTTAAAACTGCAGATTAGTATTCCAATATACCATTATTTGATTATCCATTAACTTGGTGGTAGATATGAGTAGTTTCCATTTTGGGGGTATTGTAAATAAAGCTAGCTGCTATGAATATTCTTGTACAAATCTTACTGTGGGCATACATACTAATTTCTCTTGTTGTATCTCTGGAAGTGGAATCAGTGAGACACAGGGTAGGCATATATTTACCTTTATAAGAGACTGACAGGCTGTTTCCCAAGGCAATCACAGCAATGTACACTTCTAACAGCTGCTCATATTCTCACTAGTATTTCCTTGTGGTTTTACTTTGCGTTCCTTGATGGCTGATGTTGAGCACCTTTTCATATATATTCAGCCAGTTACACATCTGGATAGCTTCTGTGAGTTGTGTACTCAGTGATTTACTTTTAGATAGTATTGCTTTTACAATGGCTTTAGTTGTTTTTCCAAATAGGAGTGCTTTGTCAGTTACACATTCAGCAAATACAGGGCCCCGGCACAAATAATGCCCCTTTTTTATTACAAAATCCCAAGTTTGTAATTCTGTAACATAGCACATCACACGCAAGCACACCATATGACACTTCAGGTGAAATGTTCAGATTAAAATTCTAATAAATTGTTACACCTACATTATCACCCTCCCAATCACACTTAAGTGGGCGTTACTTCGGCTGGACTCTGTGTTTCCTTCCTGGCTGCGACTTGCCATTTCACTTCAACAGTATCTTTTTTAGGAAGAGGTTTAATGTTGGCGAGATTTATTTTTTTTTCTTTTATGGTTAACCTCTTTTGTGTCTTAAAGCTATCTTTGCCTGCCCCAAGAGTCGTGAGGACATTGTTCTTCTAGATTTATTGTTTTGCTCTTCGCATTTAGATCTGTGGTCAATTTTGAATAAACTGAAAGCACCAATTAAAAAAACATGGATATTCAGTTAATCCAGCTCCAACTTAAAAACAAACAAAAACCCTTTCCTTTCCCTATTGAATTGCTTGGTGTTTGGGTTGCAAAGCCAACGGCCACATACATGCATATGAGCGGGTCTGTTGCTGGGCTCTTTTCTATCCGCCGATCTATCTGTCCTAACGCGAGCACCACACTCTAATCACGACAGCTTTAAAGCAAGCCATGAAATCGAGTAGTGTTAAGTCATCCATTTTTTCCCCTTCTTCAACATTATCTTGACTCTTCCGGGCCTACTGCTTTTCCACATATACTTGCCAATTTATTTAGGAGCGCCTCGTAAGGTTTTGTTTTCATTGAAACTACAGATTTGCACAGAACCGAGATCTTCACGTCATTCAGCCTTCAGCCCGTGAGCAGAGTGTGTTTGCTGCAGCGCCCCGTGGTCTCGCTCAGCACACTGTGGTCTTCACGGCGGGAGTCTCGCACATCTTACGAACTCTCTTCTGAGGTCTTTAACTTGCATAGTGCTGTTATAAATAATCTTTTAAAATTAAATTTTAACTGTTTTTGCTAGTGTATAGACAGTACAACTTGAGTTTTGTCTCATATCCTGCAAAATGTTTAGTTCTAGGAGATTTACGAAGCAAACACTTGGTAACTACAGAGAATGGGAGCAATGTCGTGAAAGTGGGAACGCATCTCATTTTCCAAACGGTAAAAAGGGGTTCAGCTTGTGTTTCTCCTTTCACAGTTTTCATCTCAGAAACATTATCTTCCGATTTTCCTTTGAAGAACATGTCATTTTCATTAAAACCACTCTTGCTATACTCATCGGGAGAAGGGAGAGCACCAAGTCTTTACAGAGGAACCTCTGATTTTCAGCTGCATGTAGAATAAGGAGATGGGGACGTGGCCAACATGCTGCCCTTTTCTGCGGAACGGTGAACAACGTGAGGTTTTTCACGAACGCCAACAAGAACAGAAACACATATTAAAATTAATCCTAAGATTAAAGTAGAGTGGACAGATTTGCGATTTTTCAGTTATTCTTGTTACATTGTGAATTCTTCACTGGTCAAATAACAGTCCCATCTTTTCATCCTTTCCTTCTTTTTCACTCATTCTTTTCCCCCAGTTTGTTTTACAACAGAATGATTGCTCACTGTCTAATCTACAAATGGATATAATGAACAGGGGCCCATTTGAACTTCAAATAACACCAATGTAAGGCACAACTACTCAGGAATATTTTATATTTTCAAAGTATTTAGGAATTCTTTAATTAGAAAAATAAAGGCAATGGGATTATCTACCAGATTCTAAAGGTACCCATGAATTAAATCACTCACATCCCCGTCTTAAAAAACAAAAAACAAACCTTAAATCACATTGCTATTAAGCTTTCTTACAGTAAGGAGTAAGACCAAGCTATGCTAGAGTACAAGACCTGAAATTCTGAGCACGAAAATAATTTATTGACTAGACATCTGGTTTATTCAAGCATTAGGCCTACTGAAGACAGAATTGACACAGCTCATGGAGCAGGAAAATAATCCACCCAGCACTGCTTAATTTCAAATTTCCTGGGGGCGAAATCTCTGCCCTCTGCACTACAGACTCACCTTCAGGCATCCACGTGTGCTGGTGTTACCTTGACTAGGATGTGAGAACCTTCTGTACAGTCAACTTGGCAAGTGCCAATGCAACTTTCAGAGACATCCTTAGGCACACACAGCAAATAGCGCTGCCTGCAGTAAAAGTCTTTGATAATCAAAGAAAAGAATACCACTTAAATATAGTATTACACATAGAAAGAAAAAAAAATGCACTTTTGCTAATGGAC
The DNA here is from genome assembly GCA_004024845.1 of Tonatia bakeri. Lineage (NCBI taxonomy): Eukaryota > Metazoa > Chordata > Mammalia > Chiroptera > Phyllostomidae > Tonatia > Tonatia bakeri. The sequence goes on along the minus strand of PVIA01007390.1, from coordinate 16,670 downwards.
TGCTTTACATATCAGGAAAAATGTTACAATGAGATTTTTCTTTCTGTGAGAATAAAACTTAATTGATATTGAACTTTTAATCAACACTCAGGTTATTTTGCAGTACTGGAAATCAAGCAAAAAAACTGATTTAACTTCAATTTAGAGAAGTGCAGGATTAATAATATGGAGTAATTAGTTGCACTTCTTTGACTAACTCATTAAAAAATGCCAATTAAACATTTTCAGTTAAATTTTATTTTCTTAAAAAAAGCAGATCAACATTACAATTCAAGAACCTAAACTAAATACGCACTTGACAGTGAAGCACATCTTGAGTATGGAGTGAAAACAGTTTTCAAAAAAAAAAAAGACAAAAAACCAAAAAACATCAAATGTATCATCTCCAAATACCCAAATAATAAATCACTTCTGCAGGCCTTTTGTTGAGTGGAATCAGAAACAAAAAACTGAAGATTTATTGCTGTAAAAACATACCTGTAGTACAGTAGTATGAATCTTGGGTATTAAGCATAATCAGTAATCAAGTTAAGAAGTTGAAAATCTAATAAGAAATTCGTGTGTGTGTGTGAAAGTCTATAAGCCAGTTGACCCAAGAGCAACTGAGATATCTAACTGTGCAGTGAGCCCAGATATTATTTTAAATCTCCATTTTTGGAAGGCAATTAAAAATTACAATTCCAACAGCCCACAAACCAAATTTTAAAAATTGTAGAAAGCAATTAAAACTACGTTCAAAGAGCCTTTTTTCCCAGCTCGATTTCAGCACCCCAAGGAGAAATAAAAAAGCATCCATGACTGTCACAGATGAAAACAAAACGAATGTGGCTGAGTCAGTTATCTTTCCCCACTGAGGTATAAAATCTATATAGAAATTTGATACTATACTATAACAAATTGTACTTCTCATAGTTCTGCTTTAATTTCCTTTAAACCCTGTTTTATATAGTTTTTAATTGTAAAAATGTTGCTTTCATGATTCTGAATCTGGTTCCAGTTCTTTTCATATATCTTTATATCAATATTTAATATACTGGCTACCAGTTCTAACCAGAAAAAATCTTAGAAATCTCTTCACTATGACAGCATGTCCAGCAGAAATTACTGATGTGCAAGCAAACCCTAAAAGGCCCGGCTTTCTGGAGCGCACATTTTGTTGATTGTTTCACTGTCTGAATACTCTTTACAATGATTCTCGATGAAAGACTCTTTCAATCTTGTAAACATCAGTGTGCACAGCCTCGCTGCACGGCAGTCGCACGTCCTCAAAAAGGAAGGCTGGTCCACAGCTAGTGAGAAGCGACAGTCTTCCATCGTGATGGCTGCTACACCGTGCATCCTGCAGGAGGAAGCACTTGTCCACGTTTGCTGCTTCAGAATGTGGCAGAAATGTATGCTGAGGTAGCCCAGTCAATTCTTATTTTTTTTTCTTTTTTTCGTGTAAATTTGGTCTCAGAATATTTCTGGAAGCGTGACGTTTCGAAGAAGCCACTGCTGGGACCGGCTTCCCGTGCAGTCTCTAATGCTGGGCACCTGGCTGTCGTCCTCCGTAGCTTTGTCCAGACACTGGTTACTGTTCACATGCTGCAGGGTGAGCTTCTGAAACGGCAGGGGAGGAGTTTTCACGTGAACGTGGGAAACAAAGCAGAACAAAACCATCTCAACCCTCACTCTGGTCACTGTTAAACTCCTCAGTAGAAGGGGATTTGTGGCCTGTTTCGTGGTGTGAATTAGTGGAAGAACAAGGGAGACAGGCGCCTCTGCGAAGACGGCAGGAAGAGGTGTGTGGGAAGGAGAAAGGCGCCGGGACAGTGGGTGCCACTGAACTTGCAGCACGATGACCCGAACTCCAAGCCCACTGCTGCCATAAGCTTCGTGACAAATTTTACTGTTTTGTGTTTTAGTTTCCTAAAAATACTATTGGATTAGTGGTTCCTAATTTAGGATCCTCAACCTATTTTCAAAGAGCTATTTCAAAATTGCTTCATTTCCCTAAGATAAAGCTGTTCAAATGAATTCTGTGATTCCACATCTCAAGTCCTCAGAAACTCAGGTCCTTTTGAAGGCTCCAAATCACAATATTTACAAAGCTGTCCTTAATAAACGGCTAATACATGTAACTATACATCTCCTTGTCTACCTGTTTATATTCTAAATGGTCATGGTGATCTTTAGGATAATTTTTAAAGAAGAGGACAGATGACAATTACCAGGTACACAATGACTCATGCTGATGAATCTGATACCCTGCCCTGGTCAGGTTCAGGACACCAAAGCAACCATGTGGGATCATCATTAAGCATTATCCTGTAAGTGTATGTATCTCTTAAGAAATGTGAAAATAGGTTTATTAGAATACACATTTATTGCACTTTTTGCTTATGGCTCTATTTTAATGTAATTCATTTATGTGGAACATTTTGTTTTCATAAGGCCTTGTACCTATCCGACCTAAAAACAAAACCCAGTGGTTGTATACAATGTAACGTTTTAGCTTTTGGTCATCTGTCCTATACTGTGGCCAAAGAGGAAACTGGCAAAAGGCAGTGCCTGTTTGCTAGGGACAACTGACTTTAGGTTCAGTATCATATATGTTAGTTCTTACAAATGCATAATAAATCTGGATGACAGGCAGCATGGTTGTGGTTGTTTTTTACTCGGATGCTCTATAGTTTACTTGCTGAGACAAAGGGCTTTGCAGTCAGACATTTCTAGAATAAATTCCAGATCTGTCACATACCAACTGCAGCCACGCACTGCTTAATGACAAAAATACGACCCGAGGAATGCCTCATTAGGCACAGTGTCATTGTGCGAACACCACAGGGTGTACTTACTTACACAGAGCTGGATGGTACAGCCCACTGCACACCTAGGTTGCACGGTACAGCCCATTGCTCCTGGGCTGCAGGCCTGCACAGCATGTTGCTGCACAAAACCACCTGAGGTCAACTCAAGCACAAGAGAAAATGATGCGGCGAACAGGAGATGTCTGAGGCTGCTGCCAGCTTAACACAGCATACTGTTCTCCAGCGTACTTTTTTTGTTTTTAAGTAGAAAGAGTAGACTCCACTATACCTCATTAGTTTTAAATACATAAACCAGTAATACAGTCACTTATTTTCATCAAGCACTATGTACTGCACATAACTACGTGTGCCGCACTTCTGAATCACTTGGCAAGGCAGTAGGCAGGCTTATACCAGCATCCCCACAAACACTGCATCTGTGTCACGGCGGCTACATCACCAGCAGTAGGAATTGTCCGGCTCCATTACAGTCTGATGGGACCACCATTTTTGTGGGCTGCCGTTGATGGGAACATTATGTGGCACATGACTGTACGTGCCCTGAGCAAAAACCTCTCTGAGCCCCAAGTTCCTCATCTATAAAATCGACAAAAATAATTACAATTGTTACGAGGAACCCTGACTGGTGTGGCTCAGTTGGTTGGGCGTCATCCTGCAAACCGAAAGGTCACTGGCTCAATTCCCAGTGAGAACGCACGCCTGGGTTTCAGGCCAGGTCCCCAGTCAGGGAGTGCAAGAGGCAAGCAATCCATGTTTCTCTCGAACACTGATGTTCACCTCCTGTCTACCTCCCCCCCTTGCCCTCTCTCTAAAAGAAAGAAATACACAGTTATGAGAAAAGACTGAAGGTAATGCACAGAAAGTGATGCCTCGCTCAGAGCCTGTTCTTGGTAAATGGCACTCGCTACTGGAAACCTCGGCCCTGGCAGTACCCCAAGCAGCCAGGAACACAGCCTGGCAGGATGGAGAGCCAAAGGTCCCCGTGCGCACTGCCTGCTGCCAAGTCCTTTAGTTACATGTAACACCAAACCCTCAGACATTCCAGAAGGCCCTGAAAAGCTTCTCTGAGCCTCAACCTTTATCAGGCCCATAGTCAGTATTAATAAAAACTACGTACAACAAAAAGTTGAGTTGGGGAGTTGGTCCTTTCTCATTCTAATTTTTAAAAGTATTTCACTTATTTAGACTCATTAAAATAAACTAACAAAGACATAGGCATTGCTCCACACTTGTTACTGCTCGAAATTAAAGAGAATCCCCACAATTTTAGGAAGCTAACTTCCACTGTGGAGCCCTGGCCTCCGGGGAGGGACCCTGCTCTGGCTGCGGACAGCGGGTGCGGAGCTCTGCGGCGCCCAACACCGGGGGCGGTCTTCCCTGTGCTCAGCAGCGCACCTGGTCAGCACTGACGAGTTTCCACACAGAAAAGGCTTACTTAAGGCAACTGGACAAATACGTGACACAGCTAATTGTAACCTTTGAAGAGCAGGAAAAAAGCTGTAATTATCGCTGCATAAAAGTTCACCTGCAACTTAGAAAAATAATTTGCCATCTCCTGCCCCAAATCTCTAGATTTAACTGGGTCAAAACATACATTTTTACAGCAGAATGACCAGCTACAATTAGTCAAAACAAGAGTTTGGTATCATAAACTCTATGTGAAATGCAGTACAAATAAGACAGAGATATAAGCATGCACAAATTTAATCAAACATAGTATTGTGTTGTGCAAACAATCTTGAGTCAAGAATCCCATGTCTGCCTGAGATCTGCTGACACCATTTACATGCTCTGTGATCTTGAGTAATTAAGTTCCATTCTGGGCCTCAATATCCACAGGCACAAAACAAAGTCCTAGATTCATTTCTAGGGTTCCCCTGAAATCTGAGACATCATGATTTCAAGTTTAGATTACAGGTTACTGATTTCGAGTTTAGATTGCAGATTACTGACATAACTATTTTACTTTCCCAGATTGCTATGTTTTTGACCGACGGAGGCAGGACAGTTCTGACAGTCCTTTACGAAGCTCCCTGTCCATGTGGCTTGGGCTGTGGGACCCACACTGCACCCTGACTTATCCCTCTGCCCAATTCTGCCTTCTCCATTTCCTTTTCACAGTGTTATTCTGGAGAGAACTTCTAATAACGTCCTGAACACTAATCTCATATCAAAGTTAGCTTCTGGGAAAACCAAGCCTGCAATACTAAAGTTCTATCTTAGGGAAAACACTTTGCAAAGTGCTCCAGAAGTTTTCAAACTTTATACTCATAACTTGTTCTTTCTAAATACCCTAGACTTCCAGTCAAGATGGAGGCGTAGGTAGGCACACTGTGCCTCCTCGCACAACCAAAATAAGGACAACAACAATTTAGAAACAAAAAAACAAACAGTACTGACTGAAAACTGAACTGTCTAGAAGTCCGACAACCAACGAGTTAAAGAAGAAACATTTATGCAGACCGGTAGGCGGGGCGGAGTCAGACGGCTGCGTGGAGAGGACTCGTGGCAAAGAGGTGGCTGGCGGACCCAGCAAGGTGAGGATTGTGGAGGGGCGCGGCGTACAGGGTGGCTGGTGGACCAGGCAGTCCCACATCCGAGGGCAGATATACCAGGGGAAACTGGGGAGTGGAATAGACTGCGCAACCCAGGGGGGTTGAGGTGCCAGGAGAGACTCCCCACCTCACAGGAGAGTGCGTTGGAGAGATGCATGGGGTCCTGGAATGTACACAAACCCAGCCACCCGGGAAGCAGCACAGAAGGGCCCAATTTGCTTGTGGGAAGTGGGGGAAGTGACTGAAATCTGGCAGAGAGCGGAGCAAGCGCCATTGTTTGCTCTCAGACCTGTCCCCTACATACTGTGTCACAACCCAGCAACTGGGTTTCCCCGCCTTGGTGAACACCTAGATTCTGTCCCTCACTACGTAACAGGTGTGTTAAGACCCCCCCCCCCCCCCCCCAAAAAAAAAGGCCCAAATGAAAGAACAGATCAAAGGTCCAGGAATAATACAACTAAGTGACCAAGAAATAACCAATCTATCAGATGCACAGTTCAAAGCACTGGTGATCAGGATGCTCACAGAATTGGTTGAATTTGGTCGCAAATTAGATGAACAAATGAAGGCTATGCTAACTGAAATAAAGAAAAATGTAGAGGGAACCAATAGTGATGGGAAGGAAACTGGGACTCAAATCAATGGAGTGGACCAGAAGGAAGAAAGAAACAATCAAACAGAAAAGAATGAAGAAACCAGAATTCAAAAAAAATGAGGAGAGGCTCAGGAACCTCCAGGACATCTCTAAACGTTCCAACATCCGAATTATAGGGGTACCGGAAGAGGAAGAGCAGTAAGTGGAAAACTTATTTGAACAAATAATAAAGGAGAACTTCCCGGAAGTCCACGAAGCTCAGAGAGTCCTAAAGAAGTTGGATCCAAGAAGGAACACACCAAGGCACATCATAATTACATTAGCCAAGGTAAAAATAAAGGAGAGAATCCTAGAAGCAGAGAGAGATAAGGAGATAGTTACCTACAAAGGAGTTCCCATCAGACTGTCAGCTGATTTCTCAAGAGACCTTACAGGCAAGAAGGGACTGGAAAGAAGTATTCCAAGTCATGAAAGGCAAGGACCTACATCCAAGATTGCTCTATCCAGCAAAGCTTTCATTTAGAATGGAAGGGCAGATCAAGTGTTTCTCAGATAAGGTCAAGTTAAAGGAGTTCATCATCACCAAGCCCTTATTATACGAAATGTTAAAGGGACTTATCTAAGAAAAAGAAGATAAAAAACATGTACAGTAAAATGACAACAAACTCACAATTATTAACAACCACACCTAAAACAAAAATAAAAACAAACTAAGCAAAGAACTAGAACAGGAACAGAACCACAGAGATGGAGATCACATGGAGGGTTAGCAACAGGGAAGTGGGAGGAGGAGAGAGGGGGAAAAGGTACAGAGAATAAGTAGCATAGATGGTAGGTAGAAAATAGACAGGGGGAGGGTAAGAACAGTATGGGAAATGGAGAAGCTAAAGAACTTACAAGTATGACACATGGACATGAACTAAAGAGGGGGAATGTGGGTGGGAAAGGGTATGCAGGGTGGAGGGGAGTGAAAGGGGGAACATGGGACAACTATAATAGCATAATCAATAAACTATATTGAAAAAAAAAACCCTAAACCACCTTTATCTCCCTAAATTTGCAATCATTTACTTTTTAAAAAGTGTGTGTATGTGTGTGTACAATTTTTAGGGAGAGGGGAAGGGAGGGAGAAAGGGTGAGAAACATGGATCAGTTGCCTCTCATACGTCCCCAAACAGGGACCTGGCCTGCAACCCAGGCATGTGCCCTAATGGAATCAAACCGGTGACCTTTCGTTCACTGGTTGGAGCTCAATCCATTGAGCCACACCCGCCAGGGCTAATCATTTACTTTTCAAATAACAGCTTTGATAGACTTTGTAGGTCTCCATCTTCTAGCTTTTTAGTTTTTAAAACAAGATTTTATTTATTTTTAGAGAAGGGAGACAGGAGGGAGAAAGACAGGGAGAGAAACAACGTGTGGTTGCCTCTAATGTGCCCCCTACTGGGGACTTGGCCTGCAACCTAGGCATGTGCCCTGACTGGGAATCAAACCCATGACCCTTTGGTTCACAGATGAGTACTCAATGCACTGAGCCACACCAGCCAGGGCAAATTTTTAAAGAACATATTTTGGTTGTCACAGTGACAGTGGTATGCCACTGGCATTTACTGTTTGGAGTCAGGGACTACACATCCTGTAATATGTGGGATCACAGTACCCGAAACGGCAGTAGCATGTACCATGGAAAACTCAGGGACAGAATAATCAGGCCATTTCCAATGGTTATTTTAACTGAGCTACTGCTATATTTAACATTATTTTTACTGTAGTTTGACATGGTGAAGGGAAACCCAGGAATGACAAAACCTGGTGTTTGCCCTCTAGGATCTAACAATCTATAGTGGAGAAAAGACTGGTATATTAAACAAACAAACAAACAAACAAACTACAAGGAGGCACAGCATTAGAGAGGTCAGAGACAACTCTAATTAAAGTAGCACTGAGAGCTAATCTCTGGCTGGGGTTCATGGAAACGTCGTCAAAGGTGGGCCCTTAAGAATGGGTAGGATTTGTTAGGCAGAGGGAACTGTATAATCTTAATTTTTTTAAATTTTAAATTTATTTTAGTGAGAGGGGAACGGAGAGGGAGAGAGAGAGGGAAATAAATATAGCGTGGTTACCTTCCATACACTCCCCAACTAGGGACTGAACCTGCAGCACAGACATGTGCCCTGACCTGAAACCGAATCAGCAACCTTTCAGTCTGTAGGACATTGCCCAACCGACTAACAGCCACAATGGCTGGGGCAGGAACTGAATGGTCTTAAATACAAAGTGAGAAAGGACAGGGTGAGCTCAGGAAATAATAGGTTGATGACTAAAGTAGACTAGGGTTTGTGTATAACAACACACATAGATAGAAAAGACGGCCAAAGTCATAGCTTCAGACATCTTCATTTAAGCGGTAAAAGGAAAAAGCTGAGGGAGACAAAGCAGACAAAAGGAACAGAGAGAAAGCTAAGAGAAGAAGCTAAGCAGCAGTGCATCTAAAGCAGATGGATAAGAGCATTTAAAATAGCTCAGCAACAGTAAATGCTATGAGAAGGTAAGGAAAAAGAGGCAGGGATGCTCCTGGCTTTGCATCCAGGAGCTGTTTCTGTAGGATCAGGCAGATAGAGGAGCCAGGGCTGGAGAATCAGAGGTTCGAGTGCTGGCCATTCACCCGCCATCCAATGATGCTGGAAAAAGCAGATGGCAAGTAGGAACAAAAGTCTTTCCTTACACGAAGAACACTCGTGCTTCTAAGCCGAGAAAAAAGAACCAGAGAAAGACACCTTGAAGATGTTCATGCCGGTTCCAGAACCACAGGGCAAAAATACAAGTTGGGATAGGAGGCAAGGGAAAGAGGCCTACTGAAGATGCTTCGAACTACAACCTTTGAAGTAGCTCTATGTCAGTGGATACAACGTACACTTGGGGGAAGCGGGAGAAGCTCTGCAGGAAAGCAGAAATAAACAGGAAAAGTTTTAGCTGTGGCTTAGTGGACTGAGTGCCGGCCTGAGAACTGAGAGGTTGCCAGTTTGATTCCCAGTCAGGGCACATGCCTGGGTCGCGGGCCAGGTCCTCACGTGGGGGTGAGCGAAAGGCAACAGATCCATGTATCTCTTGCACATTGTAGTTTCTCTCTACTACTTTCCCCCCTCACTAAAAGTAAATAAATAAAAAAAGTTTTATTATATGTCACTGAAATATCATTATGAGCAAGAGAATTTCATTAATTGAGGCTCACTTTTCACCTAAATGTTGAATTCAATAATTAAAAATCCTATTTTTTGCTCCATTTCTCCCATGCAGCTGCAGAGGTTGAGGGCATACAGAGGGAACAGTGGCTACTGAGTGACAACAAGGACCCAGAGACCGGAGGCAAAGCTAATTTAATTATTGAGAAGATTAAAACAAATCTGACTCACATTGTTTCTCCCATCTGTCAACTTTTCCAATATAAGAACAATTTGATCTATATTCAAACTCCCCAAGAATTCATTTTTTAGTGCTAACGTCTATAAATATACCCAACAACACATATAATTTTGTATGTTTTATCCTATACGTAAATGAATAACTTACCACGGGATCATACTCCCAAAGCTGGTTGCCTTTCAGGTGGTGGCATTTGAGCATTGTGACCGGGCCATTAAGCTTGGAGACGTCCAGACACAGGTCGTCCGTCCGGATCTCCTTGTTGGCAGTGTACGAAAAGACCTGCAAGACAGGAGTGCGTGCACAGGTTCTAGCGGTAACATCGGCCCCGTCTTATGTGCCCGATAAACTGGGAGGGGAAAAAACAAGTAATTCAAGATACACAATTGTGAACTTTGTTACTGTAATAATTGTGAGTAACCAACTCAGAAAAGCTACCACTAATTTTACACAAAGGAAAGAAAAGGGTTTTCTCCACACCGTGTACTGTCAAGGGCTGTCATCTGTTAGACTAAAAACGGCAAAGTCAGTCTCACGCACAGCAATATAAATAGAGTTCTCATGAGGAGCCTTTTACAAACGTGTCATTTAAAAATAATCATTAGACTGAAGGCTCCCTTCTCATAAAGGTCTTTATTATTTTTTCTTTAAAGGTAGGAAAATATTCCTGAGTGACATCACAAAAGAAAAAGGACAGAAAATCCAAAAATTATCCCTTTTAAAACTTTACTAAAATACTCACCTGATTACCTCCCATACCGTGACAGTTAAAAATCCCAACTTTTTCATTTTCTTTTCTAGCCATGTTATCCAGACACTGATTTGTTTCCACATTTCGTATCTGTGGGACAATGAACAATGGAAACATCAGGAGTTAAAAAGATTAACCAGACACATACAGATACACACACATTAAAATCAATCTAAACTGTCCACTACTATCCAAGAACTTCAGATGCTTGACGAGGCAAGCTCTCTGAGTCGGGGTGAAGTTCACTCTCTGGCTGCCACAAATTCTGTGGTTTAGAAAGGTCTTAGTCTTTATATCATATAATTTTTGTGTTTCAGTGAAAAAAATCCTTGAAATTCTTTTTTAAAGATTTTATTTTTTCAGACAGAGGGGAAGGATAGGAGAAAGAGGGAGAGAAACATCAATGTGTAGTTGTCTCGTGTGTGCCCCCTGCTGGGGACATGGCCTGCAACCCAGGCAAGTGTCCTGACTGGGATCAAACTGGTGACACTTTGGTTCGCAGGCCAGCACTCAGTCCACTGAGCTATCAGCCAAGACTGAAATTCTTAATTATTTCATTTTTTCCAACCTGTTCTTCTAGGTTTTGTATTTGGTTCAGTAAACTCTTTTTTGCCTAATAATTTAAAGCAATTTAACAACTTCCTGTGGGCAATGTTAACCACCAAGTTAAGGGGTGTTACTTTTACTGCTCTGATGACTTCTTAGGTGACACAAGGTAGATATTTTCTAATCAGAGTTTGGAGATTGGCTTAACTGGGAGCCTAAGCATGGTGCGGTGCAAACACCACTCTTTTGTTAGATAATTGCCAATTACATAAAAGGAATTTAAATCAGTCATCAAAATTAAGAATATTTTAAGCAATGCACCTTGATATTTTGTTTCCTCTGAATTATTGCAGTTTAAAAGCATGTTGTAAACTAATAAACAGCTGGAAATTCTAAATCTGTTCCCGTGGATGGTACTGTTAGCAGCTAAGCCAAAGGGGACGCATGACAAACTACACCTGTCACGTCATGTAGACAGAAAAGAAAATGTAATGAATTTTGCATGACAGATAAAATGGAGGGGAAGCTGAAACCACAAATAAGCCATTTGTTTTTATAAACATGCACAGTCTGTATATTATTCCAGTATCTGATCAGGCACTACCAAGCCCATATGCATTTTTTTCTTACAAAGACATGAAGACATAGGTGTGAAAGACTGTACTATCAACAGGCTGTCTGGAATAGGAACTGGGGTTTTCGCTGCAGTGAGACCCAGGTTTAAATCCAAATGACCCAAACTTTACGAGATCAATTTCCTCCAGTAACTGGGAGATAATGTTGGCTCTATGCTGAGGTTAGGTAAGGTTTTCACCTACCTAATTCAGAGTCTGGCACTTAGTAGTAAGCACAGAAATACTAACAGTCTGGACTGCCACCTTATTGCTAGTCACCTCCATCTTGCTATTCCATCAACCTCAAACTCAGTTCTTGCAATATAGGATTTTTCAACTGTATAATGCTGACACTTTCTCATGTCAGTATTTTAAAATGTCCCTGCTATTCCACCCTTGTCCTTGAGAATTGCTATCTAAAACAAACATCCTTATCAATCCTCCAAAAGATTCTCTCTTCTCCTGATACCTTGTGTCTGTTAATAATCCCATCATTTGTCTAATTATTTAAGATGGAAATCTCAGGGTCTTTTCTTTTCTGGGTCCAACACATCATATAATATTCAGGAATTCTTTAACCATGTAATTCACGTTATCTTTTTCTACCCATTATTTTCATTCAGAAACCTTTTACCTCATAAACATTTTGTAAAAGGTGTTATAATTGGATACAAATTGACATACAACTTATCTTTCTGCTCTGCAGTGAGTAGTCAATCAGGGCTTGGTGATCACAGCCACCTTGCTTGAAAAAGAATTCAGATTATTTCCTTGTCCTTTTGAAAAAAATTATAAACTTTCCATTCCTCTTTCTCGATTTCTTCCTTACAAATACAGATGGAAAGGTTGCTGAAGAAAGGCAATAAACGCACAGGAAACATCAGAGAGGATCTGATGTTCTTGGCTTCTCTTTTTCAGATGGAATGGCCTTTTGGTTAAACAGCTGATTGTCTTTTACCAAACTCAAAATTAATACAATTCTCCAAACTCCAAATGTAACAAGGTGTTCCATTACTCTGTAACTATCTTATAATAAATCAACATTGGTTCTTTTGTTTCCACAATTGATGTTGCTAATTATAGTAAGTAAATTACCCTTCCTCTGTGCTAGGTATTGTTTTGTGAGTTTTGTATACCATTCTTACAACTTTCCTACGAATAATTCTGGGGCTGTTTTCTGACATGAGAGATCTAAGTCTCTATCCCTTGGGGTTACTGCTGATTATAAAACATTAAAAGTATAGTTTCTTTAAGGATTGGAAACCATTGCTTTCTGCCAATTGTTAGACTGACATAAATCTCGATCAGCAAGACGTGGACAGGGAGGCCCAGTAGAGGTGGATGATCAGGGACTCATCTATGGGCCTCTGATGGGACCTGGCAGCACTCCTCTGAAATGCAGGGGAGTATTGGAGTGATGCCCCCACACATTTGAGATAAGTAGGAACTTCGGTCAGAGGGCAGCCATTCAGGTTTGGGTCCCTGGGTGGCTTTACCAATAGAAGGCAGAGAGGGTTCTGCCTGGCCCTACAACTAGGCCATGTCTTAGTAGCTGAAGGGGCGGGCCATTTCTCCAGGCAGGCTCTACTACACACTGGGTAGCTAGAGAAGATGGTTTTCAGAGTATCCTCCTTTCTCTGGAAGGAAGACAGTGGTGCATTTCACTTGTGGAGTGTGTAAAATGATTTGTTGAGGGTGCGAAAAACTATAATGACTAGAGGATGAGCTGTGGGAACATTCTGTCCTTTAGAACACCAGTTCATAGGTCTGGTAGGACTGAACTTGGAAAAGTCTTTGGAGAAGCAACGCATTAGGAACCAACATTAGGGATGTTGAATCAGATGTTCAAGATTGTAATTTCAAATAGCTTTAAGGCCATGCAACCAATTACCAGGTTTCTAGTGAGGCATGGTAGGTAGAAGAGGTGGTGACAGCCTCTTGCTTCAGTGTTCACACTGGGATGCAAACAGGTACTAGAGGTGGTTATCCAAAAATATCTGGCACTTAGGTCATTAAAAAAAAAACAGCACTTGGAAAATACAGAATGACATAAAATGTATATGCATGTTATTAGGGAGAAGAGAAATTACAGGAAAGAGTTTAAGACTGGTTAATATAAGGATGTTCTAGTCAAATGTCTCTTTGGTTGGACTTCTTAAAAAAAAAAAAAGAGGAGGACTAAAACAAAACAAAGAAAAAATGCGAACTTATGACAAGTTAGGGAGTACTCCAAAGTGCAGTCTAAGGAACGCTGGGCTGGCACCGGGGCTCGCCCACTCTCTGGAGGACTCTGTCCTGACCTTCGGTAGACATACCGTGGAGACTGGCAAAGAATGCTCAGGAGTTTGGGTACACTATGAATTCCTTCTAGTTCATCTGCCTTCCAAGTTATTATATCTCAATGACTATCCCCCTTGGTTGGTAACACAGTACTTGGTGATTATCAAAATGTCTCAGTGATTATCAAAAACTGAGATTCTTAAACTAAAAGACGGATTTGACGTGAAAAAAGAAGGGTGCTTTTCCTCATTGGAGTAGACACTTCTGAATATAAACGTGATCCTGACGTTCTCCTTAGTGGAGCAGGAAAATTAACTACTGACAGGATGGTTTGGGAATCTGATATAATCCATCCCTATGAAAGCTGTTTTAGGATGTACGTACTCTAAATTACTTGAGAGTAAAGATGATTATGGAGGATATACAGTAGTTACTAGTTTTAAAAACACTAGGTTTGGCAAGCAAATATGAACACCTCAACTTCAGGGCCTGGGCAGGGAGAAATCTGTGGACTAATGGCAAGACAGATGGATACCCCCTGTACTGGCTATTGTGTTAATGTCTCCAGAATTGTTCAACAGAATTTTCTAAGGTGATGGCAGTGTTTTATATCTGTGCTATCCAATACAGTAGCCACTAGCCGTAAGTGGCTAGTGTGGCTGAGGAACTGAGTGTGAATTTTATTGAACTTTAATTAACTTAAATAACCACATGTGGCTCCTGGCTGCCACACTGGACGTGCAGGCCTGGGAGCTGACACTCAGAGATAAGCCTCCCGCCTTCTGCAAGGGCTGCTTGTTGGTGATGAGGAACAGTGCACAGACTGTTAGCGGAGCCGTTACCACACACGCAGCATGTGGAAGCGCCCACATTTGGCTAGTACTTTCTGGAACTAGTAGATGTCCTAGGGGAGCTAAATGATTTCAAAGGGGAAGGTCTGTACACTAATGGTCCTTTTGATAGGATTTATGACTAAGTAACACATTTCTCCTTACAGAACCAGAATTGCCAATGAGCCAAACCAAAACAATCATAAGCACCATGTACAACTAACTGTGAGACTGCCAGAGGGCGAGGGGTTGTCAGAGGCAGGAAGTTTCTACGTGAATCATGGCAGTATCTCAACCATGGTGGTTGGGGAAACAGCCATACTTCCAAGGTGTCTGGAGGCAGATGGGCAGGAGTGAGAGTGGGTCTGAGGACAGGCAGGCCCGAGCCTCACTTCTGATTCTACAGTTACTAGCCACGAGACCTTGGTGGGTCAGTATTCTAAGACAGTGATTCCCCAAACCACCCTCTGAACAACAGTATCTGGCCAGGTATGGTTACATGTGCCATTAAACGGGGGTTTTGTGATCAAATATGTTTGGGAAATACCAGGATAAACAAATTTAAATAGGTTTTTTACTGAGGGACTTCTCGAAGCCTTTCACATGCTGTGACTCTTGGTATGTATGGGGGTGGTAGTATAGAAAGACATAAAAAGCATCATTTCCCAAACATTTTTGTCCACAAAATCCCCTCCCTCCTCCCTCACTCCTAGTCTTCCTAACGGTGCGACTGCCTTGAGAGACATCAGACATCAGCATTCTTGACACAATGAATTGCGAATGTTGCTGTAAGAACCTCCTTTTCTCATCTCTAAAACAGGGGTACCGTCTCGGGTTTGCTCAGATCTCTCAATGAGGCCTACCAGAAACTGACACACAGTAGACCCACAATAACTGTCAGTTTCCCTTTCTTCTCCACAGACCCAGGAATCTTTAGCTCCTTCTGAAGTAGCAACTTACATGTACACAACTATCACTAAACTATTATCCTTTTGATCTTGGGAGCTGAAAATAACTGCAAATGCACTCATTCCTGGGAAACAGGCAAGAAATTAGAGAATAAGTTTGTTAATTTCTGCTATAGCCTCCTCCAGAATCTTGGTATCTCCATCAGGGTAGACAATGTAAGCTGTTAAAGGATTCCTGGAATCGAGTGAACTGGAATCTGCAGTCACCATTTTACTCCTTGCCATAAGGTAAATGTTTAGATACGAGGAGGAGTACGGGTGTTAGTGGTTAGGAGCACAGACTCTTGAGCCAGACTGCCTGTGTTCACATCCGCTGTTGCCCGAGCCATGTTGTTTAAACCACTTACTCATGCCTCACTGTACTCACCATGAAGTGGGGATAAAGCACCTGTGTCTCACAGTGTTAATGTGAGGGTACATGGAGCGCACATCTGTAAAGTATTCAGATCGGTGCCTGACGTGAAGTTCACGCTCATCAAATCTTAGGATTATCACATCTGCCCGGAGAAGCAGCTGGTCAGTCCATAAGACTGGTTAAACCATCAAAGGTCTGCATTATTTGCTTTCTGTGGTGGTATTTTTTTAGAATATTCATCTCCTGGATTAACAACTATTAGATACCACAGTGAAACACATTTACTCAGTTCCAGGCCCTACAGAAACTTATGAGGTTGGGCTCAGTGAAACCAGAGACTAAATCTCTATCTTTTAATTTCCCTTTCCACTCTAAAATCCTATGATTTCAGGCTTCCCTAAGCCTTTGAAGTATGAAAAAAGATCCTTGAAAGTCTAAATTCCAGTCTGTAGTGAAGGAAGGCTCACAGAGGTGGAGCTATGATATCAATCTTGAGAACCACGCGGCCCCAGAAATCAGAGCCTTCATCTGCAGAGTGTGGTCTGCTACAAGGGCAGACAAGCTTAAGACCAGCTGCTTACTTAAGAACAAGCAGGCCACAGAGGGTTAAGTCTGTTCTTTACACAGAAAGCCAGCTGGCAAGAAGCAGGTAAAAGGCAGTTTGCCTTGGCAATCGTCTACTATGGGTTAGACAAGCGGTTCTTTGTAATATGCCTATATTCTGGCCCAGCTAACAACAATGACTAGGTGTTGTCCAAAACTGGGTCAGTTCAAAAGAAAAAAACACCTTTAGAATAGAACTCTCTATTCTAAAGGCAAGTTATAGGAGCAACTGCTATAAATCTTCCCATGGCGCATTGCCTTCCCCAGGCTTTTCTCGAATGGAACGATGCTACAGCAAAGCGAACAGATGCTCGTTAATGAGGCAAGAAACTGTGTACCC